>CM077301.1:1750000-1795000 GCA_039654925.1 Anguilla pacifica | reverse complement strand
CTTTATCCTGTTTCTCTCTCTCTCTCTCTCTCATTATCCTGATATCTCTCTCATCTCTCTCACTCCTCTCTTACTCTCTGTAATCTCCCTCTCTCTCTCTCTCTCTCTCTCTCTCTCTCTCTCTCACTGAGTGGCTGGGTAAAGGGCACTAGCGATCCACGGCTGTCTTTCAGTCCAAAGATGCAAATGATGCCCACAGAGGAGCAGGCTTATTGATGTTCGCCAGCAGCCATCTCTACCCCCCCCCCCACCAGTCTCAGAGCTAATAGATAACCCCCCACACACACACACGAACACCACACACACCCACACACACAAACACCACACACACCCACACACACACACACACACACACACACACCCAGTCTCCTGTCACAGCTCCAGTCCCCTCTGATGGAAATTTCCTCAAATGTCACAAGCAGAGGGAGATAGAGGGAGAGAGGGAGGGAGAGAGAGAGAGAGACAAGAAAGAGGCAACATGAGGAGGCAGAGAAAGAGGTTGTCCGTTCTACCACTGACCCAGCACTGGCACAGTAACATGTTAGTAACAGAGTCTGCACACACACACACACACACACACACACACACGCACACACATGCACACACACACACACACGCGCACACACACACGCACACTCCTCTCCTTTTCCAAAACACCCAGCGCCTCTGACACACACTGGGTTCTGTGTGTACGTCGTGCCTGCAGCCCCTCACTGTAAATAAGGGCAGCCGTCCCGTTTGCATCTCCACGCAGAGCGCCCCGCCCCGACGCCGACCCCGCCCCACGCGTTTTCGGCTGTTCCTCGTCCCCCTTCGGCTTCACGGCTGAGCGGGAGCAGGTGCGCTCTCTCACCAAGGTTACGGGATTTGGGTTACTACACCCAGCCGTGCGTCTGTCGTCCCTAAATTAGGCCGGGTCCCGGGAGAGCCACGGAGCAGGAGAAGGATACGGGAGACGACGTTCCCGGACCCCAGAACGCCAGTGTGTGTTCCGCACCTCGGAGGGGAGACCCAGTTTCCCACAATGCCTGCGAACACACACTCGGAATGGAATTTCATTAATAAATGATGATTGTATCAGCTCATAGAAACCCTCCACAGCACTGCCAGTGTGTCTAGCCTTTGTGCTCCAGTGTTTTTACCCTGTCAGTCAGGCTCCGAGGGCGGAGATATCGGAGCTCCTGCCATTTTATTCCTTCTCTGGCTGCCAGCTTCAGCTCCTCTGCAGGAGAGCAGGAGAGCAGGAGAGCCCTGGGCTACTCTAAACCACCCTGTGCTCAACCCACATGAGCTCCCTCAGTACTGCACATGCATACATACACTCACACACACACACCCACATACACACACACACACCCATACACTCACACACACACGCACACACACACACTCACTCACACACAAACATACACACCCCCATGCACTCACCCACACACACACATACACACCCCCATACACTCACACACACGCACACACACACCCATACACTCACCCACACACACACATACACACCCCCATACACTCACACACACGCACACACACACCCATACACTCACCCACACACTGAACTGTACAATACTCTCCCCTACACTGTGGATCCACTTAGACACAGGTTAAACTGTACTATACTTGTCCTACATTGTGGACCCACTTAGACACATAAAAACATTAAAAAACAGTTAAAATTGGTCAGTGTCATTTCAGTTTGGGGGAGGGGGGGTTGAGGGAGCCGATCGCTCCAGCAGCTGATTGCTGGGGGGTGGACTTAAGGAAGCATTAGCGCCTGAAACAAAAGAGCAGGGCCTCAGCATCGCACGCTGGAGCAGCCGGCGAGACCGAAACCAAATCTCGCACCCCGCCCCCCCATATCTGGGGAAATGAGGGGGGTCATACGTGGGAGAGCTGTCAGTGCCCCCCGTTTTCGAGCGCAGCAGGGGTGCCGTGTCCCATGAGGGGGACCCTGGGAGGCGCGCACCCCACGAAACATCAAACGAGCGGCGGGGGAGCGGGAGACCAGGCTCAGCTCGGGGTCGCCTAGGCAACCGGCAGGAGAGCGCAGGAGCCGCAAATAGAGCGATAAGCCCCGCCCACTACGCGGAGCACGCTCCCCGCCCTCGCCAGCTCCGCTCTGCAGGATTAACATCACACACGGCCAGAGATCTGAGCCTCTGCCTTTACCCAAAACAGAGGGACCCCCCCCTGCCTCCCCAAACTCACCCCATCCCCCATCCCCCACCCCAGCCTCTTTCTCTCTCTCTCTCTAACTCACACACACACACCTGCGCAAGCACACAGACACACACACATACACACACACAGACAGCCAGAGATCTGAGCCTCTGCAGACTGCCTTTACCCAAAACAGAGGGACCCCCCCGCCTCCCCAAACTCACCCCATCCCCCATCCCCCACCCCCCACCCCAGCCTCTTTCTCTCTCTCTCTCTCTAACTCACACACACACACACCTGCGCAAGCACACAGATATAGACACATCCACACACACACACCTGCGCAAGCACACAGACATAGATACATCCACACACACACACACACACACACACGCACGCACGCGCGCACACACACGTCTGCTTTCTCTTTCATGAGGAAGCAGACAAAGGATAGCATCAAAAATCCATTTTCTCCACTTAAACCTATTCACTCATCCAGAGCCTGTGTCTGTGATCACGGCTTTAGGGATTCCTCTCATTTACATTTTTTAAATCCCAGTCTGCCATTTTTGGCTGCTCTTAGCCTGTGCCTGTCTGTACGCGTCTGAGCGCGTGCGATAGCAAGGACTCCGCCTCCTCCTCAACCGATTGGGAGGTTTGACACAAGGGAAGCCATTTTGGGCACTTTTTAAGTGTGTATCCATGTCCTTAGCATGCAGGAGAGAGCCTGCTGTTCGATACTACTGTACTGCTATGTTCAGTATCGAGTATGGCTATCAGGTAGATGGAAACATTCACAGCCGATATTGTACATTGTTATGAAAATTTAATTCTGTAAGATGCACCTATAGCAGATGCGAACGAAAGAAAAAAAATACAGATAAGACAATTACAGCAGTGCAAGGCTTAGTTCACACAGGACCAGCGTTTTATGCTGTCCTCAATAATTCATAGGAGCGTTTTTATGGGCCTTATCTCAGGTCCGTGGTACATTATGTCTGTGATTAATACGGCACATACACAGGGGTGAACGGCCAACCGCTGCACTTTTCTGGGGGCCAGACTCACTGGAGAAAACTGCCCGGATTTAACCGCCGAAGCATGTCAACAGCAGGAACGTCCTGTTCTGAGAAGGACAGACTCGTCCTCTACAGCACAGTGATGCAAGCCTGTGTGGCATAACAATGAAAATAGTTGCATGGAAAAAAAAAAATAAAAAAAATAATAATAATAATGGTGCAGTTCATATAATTTTATTTTCACAAGTGGGTCATAAGTAACATGCTGAATATCCTCCGGATGATAGAATTGCCCCTAGGGGCACAACAGTAGCACAATCTTTGAGTGCTGGACTGGACTGGACTGGACTGGACTGGACTGGACTGGACCGGACCGCCTGGGCTGGCCTGGCCTGGACTGGACTGAACTGGTTCGGAGGGAAAGTCAGAGAAGCGAGGGACTCACTGCTCCTCCATCCCACAGCCTTTCACAGAGCAGTTCATTCTCTTAATTGCCCGTTTGACCCCAGACACGCCCGACAGGAGCAGGACACGGTCTGATGAGTCAGACGCTGCCTGGATGACCCTCGCAGCCAATAGAAGGCCTGGGTCAGAAACACGCCCCTCATCAGTGTCATGTGACCATGGCCCGCT
Source organism: Anguilla pacifica (assembly GCA_039654925.1). NCBI lineage: Eukaryota > Metazoa > Chordata > Actinopteri > Anguilliformes > Anguillidae > Anguilla > Anguilla pacifica. Next base: position 1,791,179 of record CM077301.1, on the reverse strand, counting down.
CAGACCTTCACTCTGTCCCTTTAACTTTGAGGATGAAGGAGGAGGAGGAAGAGGAGGAGGGAAGCCCCCTCCCATCCCCTCTCAGGATGTGTTCCAGATGCCAACACAGGTGAACAGACCCCCTGCCAAGGGGGGGGGGGGGAGGAGGAGGCAGTCATCCAGGATGTCATGGCAACAAGAGTTCTGTGCCTCTATCCTGCGATGACGTGCTGGGGGGTGGTGTAGCATAACGGATCGGGAAATAGACTTCCAACTCAGAGGTTGCAGGTTTGAATCCAGGGTGGGTCAGTGCCGCTGTGCCCTTTGGCAAGGTATTCAACCTGATCTGCTTCAGTGTGAAATCCAGCACACATGGACTTCATGCTAAAATGTAACCTGCGTCTGTGATAGAATGTAAAGGGTGGGGCAAATGTAACCTGCCTCTGTGATAGAATGTAAAGGGTGGGGCAAATGTAACCTGCGTCTGTGATAGAATGCAAAGGGTGGGGCAAATGTAACCTGCGTCTGTGATAGAATGTACAGGGTGGGGCCAACCAGCATGAGTCTGCAGAGACAGAGCATCACCGCTCAGCCCTGCATCCAGCTCTCCCTCCCTGGGCCCCACAGCTTTGTCTTCACCAAAAAACAGACTGAGGCGGTTCCGCCAGCGTTCGGCCGGTCCACAGACACGCCCGCTTTCGCGAAAATTCTGCGAAGGGGTGTAAAATGGAATCGCCCCTCCAGAGAGCGAGGCCATCAGGAGAGCACTTCAGTAGAGGAAAGATCCCAAACCCTTCTGAGGTAACAAAAGAAACGAGCAGCCTTTCCAAGCCTGCACTCCCTATTGAGAAGGTGAGATCACAATAGGTAAGGTCAGATGCGCACTGAACTACTACCTCTAAATTAATGTTGTTATTTTTGTCAAGATTTAATCAAATTGTTACAGTGAAGAAATTTGTAGTTGTACTGCACATTTACTTCAAAATGCTCTCTCTCTCTCTCTCTCTCTCTCTCACACACACACACACACACACACACGCACACACCATCAGCTGAGCAGATTGCGGAGAGTTCTTTGGACGCTTTGTGATAAGAGGCACGGCAGATCAAGTCGTCTGGACGGCTTCTCCTTGTCCATGCCCGGACAGACGAGCCTGCAGCCGACTGCGCAGGAGAATCAGAGAGAATCCCCGCCTTCTGGCTGTCACAAATTCAATTGCTTTATTGGCATGACATATTTAAAAATACATATTGCCAAAGCGCAGTGACAACAGCAGTCAACAAGCAGCAACAACAATAACAGCACGAATGATAGGAACATAATACTTATTATCTACTAAGTTAACTGAATTAAGTTAATTGAAAAAAAAAAATATATATATATATATATTCTCATCAGGAGTACCATATATATACTCATACATATGCATATACATAGACATACATGTACATGCACACATACACACGCATATATATATATATACACATATACATACACATACATACATATATACACACATATACACATGCATATATACATGTACACATATATGCATATACCTACATACGCACACACACATATACACACATACATATATACATACACACACATATATATATACATACAAACACATATGCATATAAACACACACACATACATATGTTTGCTGGATGCTCACCCACTGTCCCTCAGGCTGTGACAGGCAAAAACATATCTAGCTGCGAGTGAGGCTGTCGGTCCTTCGCCTAATAGGACTCGCAGCTTTTGGTCATTTGTTAGGGAGGGAAATTTGTTTAGGAATGTTGAATTTTGGATCTTATTAAAATATGTTTCCCTTATCTGTGAATATTTTTCACTCTCTTTTTGTCACTCTCCGCCATTCTGAGCCCAAACGCGGCCCGCTCAGCTTTCTGCGATTACTCATCCTGACGGGGGCACTGACAGTAAAAAAAAAAGAAGAAAAAAAAGAGAGCTGCAGGTTCTGGTACATCTACATACATTATTCAAGTATCAGTTCTTCTAGGTGAACTGTGGAAGTACTGTGTCTTCAAAACACTAGAAACTGGCCCAATATCCAATGAACAAGGTTTAAGTATTTGGAATCATTTTATATTTTAATCCACCTACTGTCATGTGTAAATAATCTCTGTTCCTTAGGCTGCACTCATTATCTTTTCTTTACCCTTGTTGTCTTTTAGCCAAGCTTTTGATCGATGTGATCAATCCATGCCACTGCTCACTTGTTTCACCACCCCCACTGCTGTTTCTGATACACTCACATGGAACATTGAAGAGCCCCATTGTGTTTCTAGTTTCCCCGTGTTTTGCTTAAATGCTATGGTTCTTTTTTTAAAACCGCATTTGCCTCACACATCCAAATGTCCGTCACAATTTTTGTGTGTTTTCTTTAGAAAAGGGGCAACGAGTAGTCAAGCGCAGATTTCAGACCGCATGAAACCGGTGCGAACCGACAGTTCATTTAAATATGAGTCATGCCGATCTCCGCGAAGCTAACGCGCCGGTACCTCCGTTGAACCGATATCGCCAGCGAACGCCCGTCTCTGCGCGTCTCCCACACACGTCCATCACGGGTAACCAGTCACGCTGGGGACAGACACATCTGAGGCGTCTCCCACGTGCGCTGGGATGCAGAGCGCGCGGTTGGAAACACCGAAATTCTTCCACTCAATTCATTAGCTCTCCAGGTTGTAGGGGGAGCCTTTACACTGATATTTCTCGATATTTCAATAAAGATTTCACATATACGGTTGATAAGTGCTCAAAGCGACTGACATCAGTCCTTTAAAATCTAGCGCATTTGAGTGTTGTGTCGGGCTAATTTTAGAGTGTTCACATGTATTTGCGCAAACTTGTGGAATCCTTTAGCACTAATATATCTAAACCATCGGTTTTTGAAAAACACAGATTAGCTCAGCTTTAAAACACGATTAAAATGAACTGTACTTTGTGCAGTTCCAATCAGCAGTTGTCGTGCTCTCAATATCAGGCCAGTTTTTTTGAAGGACACAATTTTGTTCAATATTTTCTCCTTCCCGGGGATTGCGAACAAATCCTATAAGCGAACAGGAAATTAAGACAAATGACAGAATATTTCTTAATATCCCAGCAAATAAAGATGTGTGGGAGAACTCCGTCCCAAACTTCAAAAAAGTAATAAAACATCCATTAGCTCAAACTTCGAAAATAATGTGCAGACAAGATAATGTTCAAATTCAGTTTTGCTCCTTCCGAAGCCTGCTTTCGGGAAAAAAAAAAAAAAAAACATTCCCTGCTCGTTTAGATCTGTGCGCGTGGTCCGCGCTCATTCCATTGTCACTTCTGGGGCCAGCCCCGCCAATAAAAATGCATTCAGGAACACAACATAGTCACAGTATGGATTGGCTAACCATCCATCCAATGACATTTATATTTTAATGACCAAGTCAATACACGGTCCACGGGGCTATTAATAACAAAACATCAGGGATCAATTATGCATTGCCCTGTTTTTAAAGAGCTCGTATTAAACTCTTTGACTTCCTTAATATTTTTTCCAATGCACTGAAGGAAAGCATTCCTCACCCCAACTCTCCTGCGATCAATACAGTGGGTCTGTACTGTGCTGCGATACTTTCTGTTTATAATCTAAACGCGGCTCACAGTGTGCTCTGGGTCGGGATGCTTCAGAACTGTGTATTTAAAGTAATTTAGAAAACTTTACTTAAACGAACTACCATAAAAGCAAACTAACCAACATAAAAAATAGAATTAGTGAAACAAAGTAGATTTTTCAGTGGTGAAGACTTTTGAGAGAGGGAGAGTACGGATGCCCTTAGATCTGCATGCAAAGCTACCTCTCCACCATAACTCCGGAGAAGGCACTGAAGCTCAAAGTAATAAACCCCGCCCATTTTCTGGGCATAGGCCTAGTCAACCAATCAACCGCTTCAATTCGGTGAGGGCTGAGGGTTGAAGGCTGTCACTCAGAACGAAATCAATATGCCAGGAGGTGTTGGAACGGCGTGAACCGTCACACTCCCAAAGACTGCCCAGCACGTCCCCAGTGTTCCTATCGCTGCTATTGCCCCCAGGCAGTTAGGCCAAGTCTGAAGACCTTTGGGTTTTGAGACTAGGACACCCTACAGAAGTGATTCCCAGCCCTGTTCCTGGAGATCTACCGCCCTGTAGGTTTCCACTCCAACCCTAACAAAGCCACGCCTCATTCAACAGGTAGAGCAGGGCTGCCCAACCCTGCTCTCAGAGATGTGCTGTCCTGTAGTTTTTAATTTCAAACGTGATTCTACTGATTAGCAGCTCAGTGAGATCTCTAGCTATTGAATGAGGTGTGCTTTGTTAGGACTGTACCTCACTTGCTTGCTTTTTGGGGGGTTCAAGCCTGGTTTTTTCTCTGTATCTTGCTCTTCCTCTGCTACTCTATAAAGCATCTTCGTGACAGTTCTCTGTAAAAAAAGCCCTATACAAATAAAAGTTGATTTGATTTGTTGTGCGAAACCCTCCAGGACAGCAGATCTCCTGGAACACGGTCGGGAACCGCTGCCCTGCAGGGAGCCGAGCCTCACACTCCCAGACCTGTCCTCCAGTGCCCAGCGACAGGACGGATGACGAGGACTGCCACGTGCCTCCGGATGGCAGTTGCCATGGTTTCTTTTTCCATGACACACTTAGTACACGCTGTACCCTCCGCTCGGTTCAAATCTCAGTATGATACAATAATGATGTCCTACAAAATATTAAAGCAGAAGCTGATAATCATTAGACTGTATACTGGATGCACATTACGGCACGCACATGTGCGTACCCGCATACACACAAGGTCACACAGCCATGCACCTGGGCACAAGCACACGCAGATGCGCGCACACACTATCTGCCACAACATGAGCTTCAATACCAGGTCAAAACCGCTTCTAAATGACTGCCCAAAACACACACACACACAGACACAGACACACACACACACACACACACACAGACACAGACACAGACACACACACACACACACACACACACACACACACACACACACACAGACACACACACAGACACAGTCACAGACACACACACACACAGACACAGACACAGACACAGACACACACAGACACACACACACACTACTGGAGATGTAGAAAGGGGTAGATTTCGCCCAAAAGAACTAGACAGACCCTTTTGAAATGTGGAATAATGCTGCCCATTTTCACTCTTCCTTCAGTGCAAAAAATCTATACAAAAAGCAAGGAACTGTGCTTTTAACCTAATTACTGCAGTCCATTAAAGTTAATCAAACATCCCTTCTCTTACGTAAGAGCAATTCCAGCATCATTTTAGCATTAAAATAACATGACTTAAGACATCTACTATTGTTAATAATAATTTGATTTCAAAGAGAGAAGATGTTTCATTTCTGTGTTTTAATAAAAAAAGTGTTTCATGCTGTAGGCCTCAGTGCAGCGTCCCCCCCTGAAGCCCTGCCCAGCCCTGGCAAAATCGCTGTTTACCCCCCTCCCCCCAGCCCCCTCACGCCGCCCCCCCCCCAGCCCAGGACTCGTGTGTCAGCCGGGCTTTGGGCCAGCTGGCCATCAGGCAGTCAGTCACAGGGTTTAGGATGCCCCCCCACTCCCCCCAGCAGAGCTTTTGGCACAGCCCCCCATGCCAGCAGCAGCAGCTGTATCCAAACTCCTGACCCCCCGACCCCCCCCCCCCCCCCCCGGCATCAAAGCCCCTCCCAGGATTCAGGGGTGATTGGCAGGACCCTGACACCCACCACCAGACCAAATCCATCGACTGCACTCAGAACCAACCCGGGATATAATCAATACAGTCATCGCCACAACTGAAGAAAATCCGGTAAATGTAATTAAACAACTTTGCACAGCATCCACTATGTTCTCATCCACCCTACCCTCTATCTGCACAGGCGAAGATTAAGGTGCCAACAGGGAGGTTGCGGTGGAAAGAGGGGGGCATGCCTCCTTACCCCAACTCCACAATTACAAATTTACCCACCCTCACCCTCCCCAGTCTGCGATCTCATTCCCCACACCCAACAGTCCGCTGGCAAACTGATGCAAACTCAGCCCGCATCTATGCACCAGTGCCGAAAGGTCTTATGGAGAACGAAGCAAAGGCAAATGCTTGACTGGCCAGTCATGTGACACACTCTAGTAACCTGCCTCTCCGAGCGCACTGAGAGCCAATCAGCATCAGGCCTGGTGCCAGCTCACCTTTCTGACAGTGTAGACCACGGTCGATGGTACTAAAGGCTTCTCTTACGCTCCGTAGTTTTCTCCCAAACACGTGTCTATAAGCACTTACAGACAGAGCCACAGGGTCTTTCTGAACAGGCGACCCCAGCCCTGCAGTTCAGTCCGTATCCTCAAGATGTCGCTGTAGGCACTCCAATTTCCCTAATCAGTGCTAAGCAGTCAAAGGAATGTTGCCAATTGTACAATTAAGGACAAATTAAAGAGCTTGTTGGCGCAAGGGTGGAAGTCTGGGGGAATTCAATCTCATACCGAAAGGGCCACTGTGTGTGTGGGCTTCTCTTTAGGGTCAGCAGAAAAACACCTGATTCAACTAATTCAGGTCTCATGACTTGCTCAGACTGTGGGACTCTATGGCCTGTTTGCTCAGGCTGTGGGACTCTATGGCCTGTTTGCTCAGGCTGTGAGGCTATAGGCCTGTTTGCTCAGGCTGTGCTGCTATAGGCCTGTTTGCTCAGGCTGTGAGGCTATAGGCCTGTTTGCTCAGGCTGTGCTGCTATAGGCCTGTTTGCTCAGACTGTGGGACTCTATGGCCTGTGTGCTCAGGCTGTGCTGCTATAGGCCTGTTTGCTCAGGCTGTGCTGCTATAGGCCTGTTTGCTCAGGCTGTGCTGCTATAGGCCTGAGTGCTCAGGCTGTGCTGCTATAGGTCTGTGTGCTCAGGCTGTGCTGCTATAGGCCTGAGTGCTCAGGCTGTGCTGCTATAGGTCTGTGTGCTCAGGCTGTGCTGCTATAGGTCTGTGTGCTCAGGCTGTGCTGCTATAGGCCTGTTTGCTCAGGCTGTGCTGCTATAGGTCTGTGTGCTCAGGCTGTGCTGCTATAGGCCTGAGTGCTCAGGCTGTGCTGCTATAGGCCTGAGTGCTCAGGCTGTGCTGCTATAGGCCTGTTTGCTCAGGCTGTGGGACTCTATGGCCGGAGTGCTCAGGCTGTGCTGCTATAGGCCTGTGTGCTCAGGCTGTGCTGCTATAGGTCTGTTTGGTCAGGCTGCGCTGCTATAGGCCTGTTTGCTCAGGCTGTGCGGCTATAGGCCTGTTTGCTCAGGCTGTGCGGCTATAGGCCTGCGTGCTCAGGCTGTGCGGCTATAGGCCTGTTTGGTCAGGCTGTGCTGCTATAGGCCTGTGTGCTCAGGCTGTGCTGCTATAGGTCTGTGTGCTCAGGCTGTGCTGCTATAGGCCGGAGTGCTCAGGCTGTGCTGCTATAGGCCTGAGTGCTCAGGCTGTGCTGCTATAGGTCTGTGTGCTCAGGCTGTGCTGCTATAGGTCTGTGTGCTCAGGCTGTGCTGCTATAGGCCTGTTTGCTCAGGCTGTGCTGCTATAGGTCTGTGTGCTCAGGCTGTGCTGCTATAGGCCTGAGTGCTCAGGCTGTGCTGCTATAGGCCTGAGTGCTCAGGCTGTGCTGCTATAGGCCTGAGTGCTCAGGCTGTGCTGCTATAGGCCTGTTTGCTCAGGCTGTGGGACTCTATGGCCGGAGTGCTCAGGCTGTGCTGCTATAGGCCTGTGTGCTCAGGCTGTGCTGCTATAGGTCTGTTTGGTCAGGCTGCGCTGCTATAGGCCTGTTTGCTCAGGCTGTGCGGCTATAGGCCTGTTTGCTCAGGCTGTGCGGCTATAGGCCTGCGTGCTCAGGCTGTGCGGCTATAGGCCTGTTTGGTCAGGCTGTGCTGCTATAGGCCTGTGTGCTCAGGCTGTGCTGCTATAGGTCTGTGTGCTCAGGCTGTGCTGCTATAGGCCTGTGTGCTCAGGCTGTGCTGCTATAGGCCTGTGTGCTCAGGCTGTGCTGCTATAGGCCTGAGTGCTCAGGCTGTGCTGCTATAGGTTTGTGTGCTCAGGCTGTGCTGCTATAGGCCTGTGTGCTCAGGCTGTGCTGCTATAGGCCTGTTTGGTCAGGCTGTGCTGCTATAGGTCTGTGTGCTCAGGCTGTGCTGCTATAGGTCTGTGTGCTCAGGCTGTGCTGCTATAGGCCTGAGTGCTCAAGCTGTGCTGCTACAGGCCTGAGTGCTCAGGCTGTGCTGCTATAGGCCGGAGTGCTCAGGCTGTGCTGCTATAGGCCTGTGTGCTCAGGCTGTGCTGCTATAGGCCTGTGTGCTCAGGCTGTGCTGCTATAGGCCTGTGTGCTCAGGCTGTGCTGCTATAGGCCTGTGTGCTCAGGCTGTGCTGAGGCGTTACTCGGTGAGATGGCGCCGCTCTTCTGGGGTGTTTCATTAGCGAGTTCACACCACATCTGAGAGGCGCGCTGAGCTGCCGCCGGCCAGGGACAGATCGACGTGTCACACACACAACTGCCTTCTGGCCGGTTTCCATCCCACCTCCACCCCCACTACCCCCCCAACCACCCCCCCCCCGCCACTACCCCCCCAACCCCCCCCCCGCCACTACCCCCCCAACCCCCCCTCCACCCCCACTACCCCCCCCAACCACCCGCCCTCCCCCCCACTACCCCCCCAACCACCCCCCCCGCCACTACCCCCCCAACCCCACCTCCACCCCCACTACCCCCCCAACACCCCCAACCCCCCGCTTCACCCCCACTACCCCCCCAACCCCACCTCCACCCCCACTACCCCCCCAACCCCCAACCCCCCCTCCCCCCCACTACCCCCCCAACCACCCCCCCCGCCAATTAAAGCATGCTATTATTTAATCCGTTACACCACAAATGCACGCAACAATACAATCTGTGTTACTGAAAATGGATGCTGAACCAAAACACTTTCAAAGGGATAAAATTGTATAAAGATGATATTAGGCTCCCTAAAATTGTGGATGTGCACTACAAGCATGTGCTCCAAATATTTAAACACGAATCATTTTAATGATCTTTTCTCTTAGTCGTTTAAGTTGCTTCATTTTTCGTCCAGCGATCTCCACCCCCACACGATCATAACCGTTCATTAAGGGGGAAAAAAGCAATCATTAAAATATCTGCAAAAATGTACCTGTAAAAGCACTCCAAAAACAGCCCTACTCTAAAATGGTCTATTACACTGAAAATGTGTGTGTGCGTTTCCCCAGAGGAGAGGTGGCGTTCTGCGATAAATAACACAGAGAGAACAAAAGAATCGGGATTCAGCATAAACTGCACAGTCATCTCAGGGGGGACTTCCGTTAGAAAACATACCCAAAAACCTTTCACAGGTGAATCTGATAGGATTGGATACAGGATTTTAACCAAATCAAGAGGCCCCATTTTTTGGGAACATGATACTGAATCACCCTGGGGGGAGGGGGTTTGAAAACTAATCAGCTTTAATCCACACTGCCATTAGACTACACACTGCCATTAGACTACAAGTCCCAGCATGAGTTCACGGTGAGCGTCTTCAGGGTAAGAACCACACTGGAGCCAGTTTGACCTTTTCAGACAGAGCGACATTTCAGCGTAGCATCTGCTGTGAATAAATATGTCATGTGTGTCTCCCAGCGTCCCTTCTGATGACTGCCGTCTGCCTATTTGTGGTGTCGCCTCTTTGTGCTGACCTACTGTCGCAAAATGAATCATGCAAATGAACAATAAATGCCACGTCTTATTTAGAACGGGTCTCCCTGTCGAGTCTGGTTCCTCCCGTGGATTCTTCCTAAATGCCAGCGATGGAGTTTCTCCCTGACACTAGCCCCCCCCAGCTTGCTTTGGTGGGCATTTATGCCGGGGGGCGGGGGCTAGCTCTTTTGTAGAATGTACTATATAGTTTTAAAAAAAGTTTTTTTGTTGTATTTTATATGCTGTTTTAACTGAATGTGCGGGCAGGTCTGGTAAGAACGGAACCTTAATGAAACCAACCTGGCGGTTGATTAAACAGCCTCAGTGGGGCCTCTGTGTTAAATGAGCTGCACTGAAGTTTCATAAATGAGTCTACTGAAGAAGAGGAGCGCGGTAATGAGCTGCGCTGCTCAGCGCAGAGAGGCTGTGACACTCAGGCGGGGCGGGGGGGCGGGGGGGGGGGCAGACAGGAGCGGGAGTGGGGCGGGGGGGGCAGGGTTAGGGGTGGCAGGGGTGGTGGCGGGGTGGGGGGGTACAGTCTGTCAGGGTTAGTAAACGATGGCGGCTGGGGAGAGATTGCGCTCTCCATCCTCTTTTGATGAAGACGGGACGAGGTGCTGGGGGAGGAGGGGTGGGGAGTTTAAAGCAGGGGGCGACTCGTCCTCGCCGGCCGTAGCGCCCGCCGTGTCTCTGATGAGGTCAGCAGCTCTGGCGCGGGCCGCGCTGCTCTCACAGAAGGACCTTCGCCCACGAGTCACAGGAAATACGGCGCAGGAAACCGCCACGGCCGCACAGGAGCTGAGAGAACGCTCTCTCCCGTCACGCCTGCGGTCTGCGCAGTCCGCATGCGCATTTAAATGCGTTAAATTATTGCACAAATCTCGCTATGATTTGCAGATAATAATATTATTGAAAATACATATTTTCTCTTTCAAAATGGTCAGTTATCTGCAAGAATTATAGTGGCCCGTAGAGTTAAAGTATTTTAAATAATGTGCAGTGAAGTATTTGCCCCCAGAGCTGGGGTGCAGTGAAGTATTTGCCCCAGGGCTGATGTGCTCCACCCATTTCCCCGTGAAGCTGCTCTTTTAGATTCACATCCTCTTCTCCAAATGTCAGAAAAAACCCATTTTCCCTCCTGACAAACACCATGTATGCCTCTTCCTTCCAAGCCCTCGGAAGTTAACATCAGGAGATCTGCGTCTGGGAGACACAGACGGTGTTCGTCAAACAGGAACGTCTTTCCCCCAAACTGTCAGAACAGAACACCGCTGCCAAGAACACGTCCTCTCAAATCTCCACACTGCACACAGTGTCTGTACCTTTTGAGCCATAAGGGTCTATTTAAGAAATCTTCTTTTCTTGGGTAGTTTCCAGATGGAACTCCAGCAACATCAATATAAGGATGACTGACATCTTCACAGCAAACCCCAATAAAACCAGCCAATCCTCACACATGTTGTTTTTCCCCTCCTCTCTCACGTGTTAAGCCTCAGTCCCCCTGGTCTCTCTTCTTCTCTTTCATCTCTTCTTCTCCCCCGAGTCTCTCCCTCTCCCACTCTCTCTCTCTTTCTCTCTTGTTTCTGTGATTCCGGTTTAATTCTGGAGAACTTGTATCAAATCGATATTGAACACAAGAATACAGTTCTGAATGCTGAATGTCTTGAATACACCCTCCTCTCCTCCCGCCGGCACACACACACACACACGCACACGCAGACGCACACGCAGACGCGCACACGCGCACACGCACACGCACACGCACAGGCACATGCACACACGCACACGTGCACATGCACACATGCACACACACACAAACACACACACACAAAACCCCACACAAATACGATTTAAAAAGGGGCAGTCTTGGTAATCCTACAGGAGGTGAATAATCCAATAATAGTTAATTCTCTGTAGCTGCAGTGCCCTGTAGAGTGTGATGATGACCTAAACATGGCAGATACAAAACACTGGACAGGACCACACCCTGCATGAGATGTAATTCCACTGAGAGGCAAGCGCACGCACGCACACACACACACTCACACACACACACACACGCAGACAGACAAAGATGAACACACACACACACACACACACTCACACACACACACACACACACACACACACACACACACACACACACACACACACACATACACATACAGGCAAAATGCACACACTCTCACACACACACACACACACACACACACACAGGTAAAATGCACACACTCACACACACCCATACAGGCAAAATGCACACACTCACACACACACACATACAGGCAAAATGCACACACTCACACTCACACACACACATACAGACAGACAAAGATGAACACACACACACACGTGCACGCATACACACACTCAGCCAAACGCACATTCACACACTAACGCACAAAACACAAACACACAAATGCACACACTTACACTTACTGGTAACAATTCGCGAGCAACCAATCAACGGAGAAAGCGTGCTTGGACCATGGTGGGGATAATCAGACAGACCCACTGCACCCCCACTCTGCCCTGGCCATGTCATACAGCTGTACCACTCCACTGTCTGTGGATGGGGAGGCGGGGCTACGTGTAAACAAATAGGATGAATGATGAAGTTCAGCCTGAGTGCATTACAGTAACCAGGCCAAGCAAGCGCGGCTGCTCTCCTGTCCCTGTGAACCCGGGCCAAGTCTGGGGCGGGGCGGGGCGAAGCCAAGCGGGGCGAAGCCGAGCGGGGCGGAGCGTCTACCTCAGCAGAACCCAATCTGCGCCGGACGGAGTGTTCTGGTTGGCTGGGGTCAGCGCCATAAATCAAAATGTCAGCCGCTTCCTATTAAACGGCACGGTCTTTACACGGACCAATAAAACGCGTCAAAACACGAACTGCCACAGCTCAATCTCAGGGATCAGTGACTAATCTACAGCGATACCAGAGAAAATTCAGCTCTATCCCAGAGATAACTGACCAATGCACAGTGGTCACAGCAGAGAAAATTCAGCTCTATCTCAGAGATAACTGACCAATGCACAGTGGTGATACCACAGAAAATTCAGCTCTATCTCAGAGATAACTGACCAATGCACAGTGGTCATACCACAGAAAATTCAGCTCTATCTCAGAGATAACTGACCAATCCACAACAGTCATACTACAGAAAACTTCCAAGTCCAAGTCACAGCTATGGAAAAAATGCTACAAGTGCTACAAGTGCTTTTTGTAAATGAAAAATAATGAATACGAAGTTGAACAAAAAATGATTCAAATCAATGTTACCATGAAATACATTAAGGGGGCATAACTGACCTGTGTCACAACCCCACGGCAACATTACCAATGGAAACCCTCTGTTTGGCTTGAAAGAACATGGTGGTGCCAACTGAGCTGCTACTAGGACTGGTAACAAAAATGGGGAAAAAAATCTGATTTGTGTTCAAAAATCATCAAAGTTTTTGTCAACACCAAGTAGCTTTTCCCTGTCAGAATATGCAACATAAGCTCATGCATGCATGCATTTATTTATGACAGCAAAATATGAATTCCAGGGCCCCATCGGCTAATTTTAAATTTGCATACTGTCCTGCATGCAGTGTTGTCAGAAATGCCAGTGAAGATTTCCTGCGTACTTAAAGGATCGATGCTAATTATTTTAAAGAGGAACAAGCAGGAAAGGGGGCTTGATTTAATAAGGGAGTGCAAAAACAACTCCAAGAGTGGAGGTACATGAGTGTGACGTATGCTCAAGCATAACAGTAAGTGTGAAAAACATAGAAAGCAATGCATAGCCTGCCAGACATTAATGCCTCATTCATTAGGTCTTGTAACCTAAAGGTCGTAGGTTCGATTCCACAGTAGGACACTAATATTTTGTACTTGACTTGAGAGAAAAAAAGATTTTAAGTTTTAGCACAAGACAAAGACTTTTTTGCAGTGTAGTTCCTCTCTCACGTGTTCAGCCTCAGTCCCCCTGGTCTCTCTTCTTCACTCCCTAGTCTCTCTCCTTCTCCCACTCTTTCTCTACGTCTCCCACTCTCTCTCTCTACCTCTCCCACTCTCTCTCTCTCACCCTCTCCCTCTCTCTCCCTCCCCCCTCTCCCTCTCCTACTCTCCTCCTGCCCCCCCCCTCTCATTCTTACGCCATCTTGCCCACGCACATGCCCGGTTGATGTTCCTGAGGGAGTGGGGGGTGAGGGGAGAGTGGGGGGGGGGGTGAGGGGGAGGTCACATTGCATCTTTACCCAGACCGCTCCGTGGGGGGGGGCACTGCTAGCTCTGGGCACCGCTGAGATACGCCAGCGCTCCTACAGATCGCGTTCCCCCCCCTCTCCCTCCCCGCCTGGATCGCCCTATCGGGTTCCCCGGTTACCAGAGAGCGTGGGAATGGCGGGGAGCGTGGGCCGCGTTCTGGAGCGTCTTCTGGATTACGCCAGGAATGCTGGGAAAGGCTGGCTCCTGTACATTTTCTACACCGCTGCTTTCCAGGGTAGAGGTCATTAACACGCATCCCTACACCGCCAATCTCCTCTGTTTACACGCGTAAGGAAAAGCCTGACTACACCCCCCCCCCCCCCCCCCCCCTTACTCACGGGTGCGTAGGAACAACCCTGCGCTCCCTTAACAACTTCTGTGATTCAAATGTCAAAGAACCAGACGCACAGAAGAGAATCTGAGTCAACCTCACGGCCCGCGTTAAAGACGAGGTCCGGCAGTTCAGCGTAGCTGTCAGGTTTATATTTAGCACGATAGCACGATAGCAATGCTTCACTTTTCACAGTTTATATCTGAGGGTTACAGTATCGCCTTGTGGTTGCCCCGGACACGCGAACTGCTTCAGAGATGTGGCTAACGAGTTAGCCGTCGCCTGTAGTTCGGACCGCTCGCGTGCGACCTCTCCGTAACCCACACTTATCTCAGGGCACACCTGTGAAAGAGACCTCAGCCTCAAGTGTATCCCCTCGGCGTAAATAAAGGAATGATGATGACGATGATTTCATTTTGATCTTGGAGAAAGAGACTCTTCACGCACGCGTGACTCGCGCGAGAACGGGACCGCGGTGGAGGCGGTCCGTTTGTAGCGCGGCTGTGTAAAATGCGACCGCTGCTCCCACAAAGCTGCTCAGAGCAGCCTTGACGCCGCCCGCGTGTGGCTGAAGGCACACGGAGCATGAAAGCCGTGTCTTCAACAGCAGTGTGACCACGCCAGCTAACCTCCACTGGCACTCACAGACAGAAAATCACCCACTTTGTTTACAATTTTAAAAAAAGGATCCATCCTTAATCAAAGCTACCCTGCTCCTTGTTTCTAAAAAACAAAGAGGATTGTGGGAAAGGTTTAAATCTTGGGTGTTCAGCGACTTATCTGCTATCACGTTTCCCATTAAGGGGAACAAAACAAATATGGAGGCATCCATCATCGAGGCTGGTGGAGACCAGCGTTGGGAGATAAGAATATCTCTGCCGTGGATTTCAGCAAATCGGTTTTCTTTCTGACCAGCTTATCTGCATGCTGACATCCACCACTAACTGCCTTTTCCCCCAAATACAGCACTGTTCCCCCAAATACAGCACGCTTCCCCCAAATACAGCACGCTTCCCTCAAATACAGCACACTGTTCCTTCGAACACAGCACGCTGTTCCCCCAAATACAGCACACTGTTCCCCCAAATACAGCACGCTTCCCCCAAATACAGCACGCTTCCCCCAAATACAGCATGCTGTTCCCTCAAATACAGCACACTGTTCCCCCAAATACAGCACACTTTTCCCCCAAATACAGCACGCTGTTCCCCCAAATACAGCACTCTGTTCCCCCAAATACAGCACGCCTCCAGGGTCTGCTTCACATTCCCATTGCAAATGGCATTAAGGCACGAGGTCAGGGGAAGCTCACTGACTGTGATTTATTTTGGCCCATACCTCCCTCTCTCTCTGCATCTCTCCCTCTCTCTCCCTCCCTCTCTCTCTCTATGTCTCTCTATCTCTCAGTCTCTCTCAATCTTTCTGTCCCTGTCTATGTCTCAGTCTCTATTTCTGTGCCTGTCTGTCTGTCTGTCTGTCTCTTACTCTCTCTCTCTTTGTCACTGACTATTTCTCAGTCTCTCTCTCTGTCCCTCTGTGTCTGTCTTTCTGTCTCTCTCTCTCGCTCTCTCTCTCTCTGTCTGCGATGCCATGGCAACAGAATCTCGCTCGTGCTGTAAGGGAGCAGGATAGCAGTGATTTATTTCTTCTACTTTAAATGTGCTCTTGGCGCTTTTTTGGAGGCCACCGGTTCCTATCTGTTCCTGTCCTCATTGGCACCCCACCCCATCCTGCAACCCACCCCGCCCCGCCCCACCCCATCCCACAACCCACCCCACCCCGCCCCACCTCACCCCACCCCAACCCACACCACCTCGCCCCACCCCATCCCACAACCCATCCCGCCCCACCCCACCCCATCCCACAACCCACCCCGCCCCACCCCACCCCACAACCCACCCCACCCTGCCCTGCCCCACCCCACCCCACCTCACCTCACCCCATCCTGTAACCAACTCAACCCCACCCCAACCCAGCCCACCCCACCCTGCCTCACCCCTCCTGTCAGTGAGAAGGGCTCTGCTCCACAGCCCCACCTGCTCAGGGTGAAACTGGGAGGTAGGACAAGAATCCACCCCCATCCCTCCATCCACATCACCGCCAGCAACCACAAAGCCTCCACACCCTTCCCATCACATCACAAAAATGAGCAGCTTAATCGCTCATTTCCCATACGGGTCATGTGACTAGGCTTACAGATTCAGTCGTCTTTTTTTCTTTAGTCATCAAAGCTAACGCTTGGATAACTTATGCAGTAAATCCTCAAAATGCAATCTGTATTCGCCATGATTGTTTTTATATGGTTGCGCTACGCTGAGGGGAAAACAAACTGCGGTAGAATTTCACTCATTTCTCATTTCTGTGGGACAGAATTTGAAAACATTTATTATTAAAAGACAGCGTACAGAAAATGGTGTCAGCATTTTCAAACGAATGAGAGATCCAGGCAGAGCTATGAAGTGGGCTTTTATTTTGAAGGCCAAAAAAAGGAAAAAAAGAATTCATTTCAATTCAATTTAAGGATTTAAGAAAACAAGCCTTTCAATCACTGACAGACTCATTGTGATGACAAAGGTCAAAGTGCAAGGCCGCCTCCAGTTTTATCATGAAAAAGAACGGAGACTTTGGAGCTGAAGTGGCAGCTTACATTTTGCATGAGAGACTATTTTAAGCTCAGGAGGGTAAGGGAATAACAAGCATCTTCAATGGCAATGGTGGCTTTCAGCACAGACAGGTAATGCAACAGTGACATCGCACAAATGAAAAAGCGATCTACTGTTTTTTTAAATATAAAAGTAAATTGCTGTATTTATTTATTCTCACTATTTTTCAGCAAGATGACTCTGCTCTGATAGAATTCAACAGTATTTCACCCAGCACCAAAACTAGTCTGTGGTTTTTTATTTAGTTATTTTATTTATTTATTTATTTTTTTAGTTTTTAAAAAACCACACCAGCGTGTCAGAAGGCTATGTGTTGCCCTGTGGGGCTTTAAAAGTGAAAGACTAAAAGCCTCCAGTCTGGCACTCAAGGAGGCAGGCAGACATTGTTCCAGCTCATTCCATCTCACACTATCAGGTCAAACGTGTTTTTTTTCCTTCTTCTTTCTTTTTCATAAATCTGGCACCCAACCTGGTGCCACATCTGGCACCCAACCTGGTGCCGGCAGTGGGGTTAGTGCACGTCGCGAACGTGCACTAACCCCACTGCCGATTTGGGAGAGCGCAGATGCGCACAAGCTCTCCTCTGAAACACGTGGTGTTGCTCATCACAGAGTGGAGTCGCAGGAGGACCTTTAACACGCAGTCCACTCGGCCAGCGTGGGTCGCTAGCCAGTGATGGAACACAGACCCCGAGCCAACGGAACCCTCCCGTATCCTGGGCGACACACTCGCCAAGTGCACACCTCCCTATGGAGCTACCAGCCTCAGTCGGCACTGTGGCACGGTCCGGATTCGACACGAGATCGTGAGGCTCATCCACGCACCACAGCGGGGCGCCTTAACCGAACGGGCCACCCAGCGGCTCAAAATGCATTTAGAGAGAAACGGCTGACCAATGGCAGGACCGCGAGATAGGACCGGGTTCGGTCACTCGGACCGGGGTGGTTCTGGCGCGTTCCCAGCCCGATCCCAACAGGCACTCCACAGCGGCGTGGAATTCCGCGCAGAGGGAGAACGTTACAGCGCAAGGCAAGACACTGTCCACTCTCCTGAGGTGAGATGCCCGTGGTCACCTCCCATTAAAACCCCCCCAGGACAGCTGTTTTACACGAGCCACGGCACATTCAGCCAGAGAGCATCGGAGCGCTCGTTCGGCGGATGAACCCTTGGGTTTTCTGTGTTCTGTGTTCAGTGGGCGGCGTTCACAACCGAGGGGTCACTTCGTGCGAAAGCCGAGGCTCCTACCAGTGTTCCAACTGTTGCTAGGCAGCTGGGTGTCAGCTGACTTCTATTATGAAACTGCGTAGACAAACTGAGGCGGCCGTTTCGCGGCAATGTTGGCAAACGCCACAGAACATCACCTGAAGCCTGAACGTGTCCAGTGGCAGAATGGCACAAAAACAAGCCGATGGCAAGACACACCTCTTTTTTGCGAAATATCCTTAAAAAAAATGAAACACAGGAGTGTGTGTGTGGTCGTGTGTGCATTATTTGGTTTAACATTTTTAAATCGATTGAAAAAATGCCTCATTGACGTGAGTGTGACATCACCTTATCATGTCCAATACTGCATCATATCAGCATTCAGAGGGAAAAGGGGGAAAAAATTGAGAGCTTTTAAGTCTCAACACAAGAGACACTCTGTTGCCATGACGCCAGTTCTAAACATCTGTGTAATGTGTATGCTTCTCCTGAGCCCAAATTTCTCTCTGGGTGCCACTCTGATCGTTTCAAACGCTTTGATTAAAACACGCTTGTGAATACGGTCATTTTCCCCCGTCTATTCTGGCTCCACTGCCTTTCAGGGGGATGACAGCACCTACACCGTTATATAAGTCTGATTACTGGAGGAGCTCTGATCCAATCAGACGTCTCCTGGTGCAGATATGCTCCAATCACTCGTCTCCTGGTATAGATCTGCTCCAATCAGCTGTCCCCTGGTTTAGATCTGGTCCAATCAGCTGTCTCCTGGTGTAGATTTGCTCCAATCAGCAGTCTGCAGGTGTAGATCTACTCGGATCTCATTGGCTGCTCTGCCCAGGGCCTTGCATCCCGTGCAGATCAGCACGTCTGACCCGTCCCGCCCTCTCTCTGCGAGCCGTCCCATCGTTTAAGCAAGATATTGATTTGCAGCTGACGGAAGACCCACCCTTCTGTTGCTCCAGATCACTCTATCATGCACCAGCTTTACCCCCCGCTCGCCCCCCCCCCCTCCAAATCTGTCACACCTGGCACTCCGCTTGTCGTCATTACCCCTCCCCTCCACTCCACTCCTCCAAAAACGGATGATAAATTTCACCCGTTTCTTCAGACCGGCACAAGATGGCTGACCATGCTGTGGCTGGCTGACTTTGTGACTTTGCCTTTTCATAGAGTAACTGAGAATGGCACAAAGAAGTGTCACTGGGATTTTTTTGTCAGGATGTGGTACTTGTGTTTAATGTATAATAAGTACATTTTGCAAGTGATATCTAAAAACTTTAAAAAATAAGACGTTTGCTACCTGCTCACTAAATGCATTTATAATCAGTACCAATGTGCTTATCAACTGTTTTCTAGCAGTATAACAAAACCCCCGACGATGAAGTGTGATGTGTGATGTGTGATTTTTAATACCCATCACAAAAAGCACACAATGCAGGCCATAGCGAGAAAATTACATAAGCTGGCATATCGCAGCTCTGAGAAATTAAAGAATTGCTGCATGATCCTTGATCACAAACTCAACCACCTTCATAAAGTATTACAGGCCAGCATGCCATGAAACACAGAGTCCCCTAAGCATGGACGTCCAGTAGCCAGACAGTTACTGCATCTGTGAGTATTAGCTCTGTCCAGCAAGTAGCCTCAAGGGTTTACTTTCCGTATTGACAAGCAGGGCAGAAACAGAACAGACAATAAACAGCTCATTTTAACAGCAATTTTCTGTTGGAAGAATGAAACAGACCAGCCCCTATATATAAATAACGATAAGCTGTATATAAATTACACCTTTGTTCAAATTAAAGAAAAAAAAATTAAATACTGTACATATCTGTTTAAATGCAAATGATTTCTTATGAAAATGTGTGGGGTGCTGGTAACCCATAATTTCTGAGGGATTCCAATGCAAACTGCTGCTGTAGTACACTGAACACTGAGCAGTCTTTTTTTCCCCTCTGCCTTGATTTACTGAACATTTTGTGCTGTGTTGCCTTTTGCTTGGAGAGAATAATCCCCCCCTCCACCCGCCCCCCCCCCCCCCCCCCCCCCCCCCCCCCCCCACCCGCCACAGCCCCACCCTGCCTGCTTTCCCGTGAGAACAACAAACCATTGAGAGCCGTTGGTCGGAGCCGTTGGTCGCAGCCCAAATGGATTCGTCATTGATTTGTTCCCTGCTGAACATTCTATCCGAAAGGCTAAGGCTTCTGATATACGCTGTTATGCCCTGGTGTGATTCAAGACATTTATCACTAATTACATGACAATAATCATATTTTCTCCGTGAAAATATAATAATAATAATAATAATAATAATAATAATAATAATAATAATAATAATAATAATAAATCATCAGCACTGAATAACATTTGTTACAATATCCTTAGCCTGCTCCTTTCTCTTTTATGATGACTGACCACACCCACGTTGTTCATTAAACTCGCGCCTGTCCGTTATCACTGGCTGTAGCCGGGTTCGGCACACAGCCGCCCGTGTAGAAAGCAGGCTGATTCTTTGTGCCGGTCGTCAATAGTTGCCGATGCTCCGTGCGCTTAGCAACAGGTTGGTGTACCATGGTGCGATACCGGCTATGGCCGACAGCCCGCCTCGCCCTAGAGAATAACCGGCTTTGCACGCGCTCCTCCACTCTCGAGATAATAATAATCGCTTCGAACAAAGGAAGCGTCTGAGCTGCCGGGGCTGCTCTCTCTGAAGAGCGGCGAATCCTGTAGCTAACGTAGCCCCATTAATAAGACGTGACACACTGGCGAAACAGTGTAAACAGTGTAGCCGAGCCGGTGCTTATAAAACACGGAACGGAGATGAGCCAGGCTCTCCCCTAAACCCGCTTTTTAATGCTTTTAATTAATCTACATTCTCGAAGGAAACACGCTGGTATCCTCGATATCAGCTGAACTAGAAGCTGCCCTTTTTAGATATTTAAATTAATTATCTTTTTTTTTTTTTAAGGAAATCCCTTCTGTATTACTTTCCATTCTCAGCCGCTAAGGGTATCTCCGGCGCTTCCTCTGTTCTGTCCCCAAGCTGCACCCGTCACAGGTGCCCTGGCAACAGCGAGCGCTTTTGATCATCGCGATTAAGGCACGGCTGTCACGACGCCGTCACTGGTGGAGAGTAACGCACCAGCTCTGAGCCAAGAACAGCGGACCAAGTGCACGAGAGGAATCCGTTTATATCGCGAGGCTGGGGAAACAAGGAGACAGGTGTGCGCACAACACCTCCAGGTTCCCCTCCTCTAAGTCAGTGTTCTAGAACTCCGTGTCTTTCAACGACCAAGTAGCGATTGTTACATCAGCATTAGAATGTTCAGTTGAGAACACTCTAATCACAAATCTGTGATCTTACACCCCAGAGTGTTAATCTCCAAAATGCACAGTGGAGCCCCAAACCCCGCTTCACAGGAACGACAACCCTAAGACTCACTCATGAGAACAAAGAAGAATAAATTTAGGCACTTGTGAAAGGAAATAAAAGCAGTCCTTCCCTTATGCAGCCCTAACTTTATCCAGAGTCAGAGAAATTCAGCCAAATGAGCCTCCATCCCCTGGGCTCAGCGCTGAGAAAAGCCAAGACCCCCTCAGACAAGATGTATTACCCAGCATGCCTCCTTACCTTTTTCCCTTTCTTCTTACGGTGCGCCGGCTTCGCCGAGCTCTTCTCCTTGGCTTCCTCGCTCATTCCGGATGGCTCTCCTCCTGCTTTGTTTTTATTCCCACATGAAGAGCTGAGGCGGGCTGGCTGGAGTTGGCAAAGTCAGCCCCAAGTCCATAGAAACGGGGTCCAGGTGGGTCCAGGTGGGGGAGCGAGGCCAGCGGAGGAAGAGGGAGTGGTGGGGGGGGGCGTGGGCGCTGTGGAGCGCTCGGGCACCTCTTCAAGCGGCGCGGGTATTCGCCTGGGTAGCGCCTCCTCTCCTGCGCGCGCCAGCCAGGGCGTGGAAGGAAGAGGGAGGAAAAAAAGGGGGGATGAGGAGAAGGAGGAGAGAAGGGAAGCTGAAGAAAGACAGAGAGGAGTATTCCTGAGGAGCTGTATGTATCCTGCAGGGCTGGCAGCCTCTGGAACCCAACAGGCTCTCTGCTTCAGACCCCTCAGGTCCTCTCCTCAGCTGAGAAGGTACTGATGGAGACTCTTCCAGCTACAGAGAGTGGGAGAGGCAGAGAGAGAGAGAGAGAGAGGGGGAGAGAGAGAGTGTGTGTGTGTGTGTGCGAGAGACAGAGAAAGAGACACAGAGAGAGAGAGGGAGGAAGAGAGAGAGCGATAAAGAGAGAGGCAGAGAGAGTGACACACGCACTCAACACACAAAGAATGAGAGAAGGAGGGAGGGGGAGAGAAAGAGAGAGAGAGAGAGAGGGAGAGAGAAATTAGCGGCAGATTGCTGTCAGCTCTGGGTAGCGATCGCTCAGCAGCGGCTGGTGTCTGCCCAGGCACACGGCGGTATTAAAAGTGATCGCAGGGAACGGCTGCCGGCCTGTGGGGGGGCGAGGGGGGGGGGGGGGGCCTCATTAACATGATGCATCAGGTCCTTCCAGAAAAGGAGGCCACCAGGTCTGGTGCCAATAAGATCAGGTTACCCAGTCTGGAGGAAAAGCCCCTCCCTCCTGCACAGACACTCGCAGCACAGCCAGACCGCTGGACATGACACCTGGGAAATGCAATATATACAAATATATATTTTAAAATAAAATAGATAATTAATTAAAAAATCTGAAATCTATATCTGTGTGTGTGAACGTGTGTGCATGTGTGTGTATGTGAGCATGTGCGTGTGCATGCACGCATGCATGTGTGTGTGTATTTATTGTGCAATGCTGTGAAATTTAGGAAATTGGCACAAATTTAGGAAATATATTAATTATATCGTAAGAATATGTCCGCATATGTACAGCATGTGCATTGTGCTCCATTTCTGTGTGGGGAGACAGGGGTCAGGGGTCATCTGTGACCTCATCAGTCATGCATTTCTGATATTTCCCCCCCCCCCTGCCTGATAAAGGGGCCGTTCTTTATCAGAGGGCCAGACGAGTGACCCAGCTCGCCACCGCAGGCGCAGTCGCTTGCATCATCCCCCCCCCCCCCCCCCATACGAACCCCCCCAGCCAGACCCACGGGCACCATGGCGACAGACCCAGCCTCGCGCTCGCTGCGCTCAGACCAGCTGCGGCCAGCTGACGGGGGAGGAAGCGCTGGCGTGAGATTCAGCGACGGGCGCTTCGCACGGCGACACCAACCGGCTTCCATTCCACACGCCCTCCCCAGGACCCACAACCCAGCGGCTTCCATTCCACACGCCCTCCCCAGGACCCACAACCCAGCGGCTTCCATTCCACACGCCCTCCCCAGGACCCACAACCCAGCGGCTTCCATTCCACACGCCCTCCCCAGGACCCACAACCCAGCGGCTTCCATTCCACACGCCCTCCCCAGGACCCACAACCCAGCGGCAGTGGGGGGCAGCGTGGTATTCTGGGTAAGGAACTGGTCACAGGTTCGATTCCTGGGTAGGGCACTGCCATTGCACCCCTCAGCAAGGTACTTGACCTGAATTGCTTCAGTATATGTCCAGCAGTATGAATGGATGCAATGTAAATGCTACGTAGAACATTCTATGTAGAGTGTTGTGTCAGTCGCTCTAGACGAGACCTAAATGCCTGTAATGTTAAGAAATCCCTGCGCCCGTCTTTTTAGGACGGCTCTAGCCAGGTGGAAGGATTATGACCAGCGATAACAGACTCATCGCTGTGGAGCTACTGCCCTTATTATCCATCAGACTGATTAATAAATTAAACGCTGGGCAGGACTCTTATCTGGGACTCAAGCTTGAGATGATCGTTCAGAACAAATAATGGAATTACAACTGAGACCATTAGCTAACATCACTGCACTGCAAGTGCTGCACTTGGACCACAAAATATATTTGCATAATAGTTTTTTTTCTCATAATAGATTCTTCCTCTCAAATAGCAGCATATAAAATATTAATTTTCAGCACTGTGCACTGAGGAAAATGTGCATAAATAAATGAAAATGCTGGCAGGTAATGTAGCGTTGGCAGCAGAGGTGACAAGGAATTGCCCAGCCAATCCATGCCATGTTTAACTGCTCTGTATAATTACACTCAGTCTGCTACCTCTATTCATTTCAGTCATGTGACCATTTCCCCTAACAGCACACTTAAGTGTCTATGACTGCGACCTAAAATTCAGCACTTGGTAGGCATGTTATTATTCTGCAATGAGCGCATCAATCATCACAGCAAGCTTCTAGAATTAAACATGAAGAAGCTCTGAGCTTGAGGGAGTGCCTTCTGTCAGATCAATAACTGGGTAAGCATGCCGACTCCCTGGCCTGCCCTCTGCTGGCCAAGATGGAGCGTTGCACAAACAAAGCAGGTGCCCATAGTCAGCACAGGGGAGCCATCTTTCTTACACAGGCTTCGATGGAAGAGCAAGGAAAATATCAGTCAGAGGAGACAGAAATACTGTACAGCAGAGCTGCCCAACCCTGTTCCAGGATGTTATTATTTTATTTTATTTTTTTAAATTATTATTATTAAGTGGAGATTTTTCATTTGGATATGGTAATTTTCTTTAGTTGGTCACCACAGCCAACTTTTCAGAATAAATTAATAAAGTTTTTGTGTGCTCAGTGCCTCCAAACATGATTAAAATATAACTTATTGCACTGCGATCAGACTGCCAACTGAAATGGATTAGCTCAATGCAAGTTTCAACACGTCTAAAAAAGTACATCTGGCTGTTTCTCCCTGTTGCACAGCAGAAGGAAATCGCCAAAGATCATTTTGGCATTAATATTTGTTTTTTACAAAATAATCTGCAAGAACCCAATAACTGTCAGCTCTTTTATAATGAACACTTACTGTAAATAATGATGTAATTATTATAAATAGGTATTCCTTATTAAAAATAAGATACAGGTAAAAAAATTAAACATGCAGGTGCTATGCAGGGCTGGTCCCAGACAGGTAATTACCCACTAACACCTGCACCTATGACCTCTCTGTCTTCCGCAAACAAAACTCTGCTATTCCATTCTGCCACATCAGCTGGAAAACGCACATACTCATCTCCAGGAGCAAACCGCTTCTCTGTCAGCTCAGAGTCTGCTGCTTTCAAAGCTTAATATGCAGCTTAGTCCAAGGCTGAACCAAGAGCGCTATTATTTAATAAAATCTGCAAGGCTAGCATTTACTCTGTGTGTGTGTGTGTGTGTGTGTGTGTGTGTGTGTGTGTCCTTTCCAATAAGGGGAGGCCAGGGAGAGAAAACAATACATCTGCCGCTTAACAAAATAAACAAGACCTTGGCAGTGTGTGGATTTAATGCGCTGATGTGGAAAGTTCTGGAGCTATATGGTCACAAGCTGTGTTAAACTGCGATGGATTTCCCAGCTGTAATTAAATAGGGAGCTCCCAGAATGCCAGAGGAGGTCTCTCACTCGCGTCTCTAATCTGAGAGGACGTAATGAACGCAGTATGTTTGCTAGATGTCAGGACTAGCCAGGACACAAACAGAGATCAAGTCGCACCGGCCCTGGAAGCAGTGGTCAGCCTTGTTCAGATGCTCTTCTGCCGACAAACTCATCTGTTCGAATTCATTAGCCATCTGTTAGCTTCCCCAGTGCAGGGACTTCTTCAAAGGAAAAATTTACCTGAAAACATATGTTTACAATCTGCAGATGTTAATGCTCAAAGCACAATTTTACCCCTTCTTGATTTCCTATATTCTCGCATATTTGTCACACTGAATGGTTTCATATCTTTAGACAAAATTTAATATTAGACGAAGGGAAACGAAGAGTAAGCGCAAAACAAATGTTTAAGAATTATTATTTCAGAAGATCAGCATGCAGTGGCCTACTTGTCATTATCTTGGCAATTTTTAAAACAATCATTGATTAGGTGCTTCTCTTCTGCCAATCGATCAATCCAACCACCAGTACAGTGCAGCACATAATGAATCTTTAAAACTTTACCTAGCAGGGAGTGCACAAAGGCCTCTGTGCTTCCTTTGCCTCAAGATCCCACAGTTCATCGCAGAGTCTTTGTCTATGACTGTCATGGGAAGTTGATGAAATTTTTGAAGGAAACTGTGCAGTGCCAAATTGGAAGATCGGCTTTGCTGAGCAGGATGGAATTCTAAAACAGAGCATTTTATAACTTCAGAACCTAACCAAGCAGTATGTACTGGCCAGATTACAACATCAATAGACACAACTAACAATATATATAGATTTTAGTAAATGTTGTGACGTTTTCCTTTAAATCCGTACATGGTAAATATAAAACAAAGAGGTGTGGCAAAGTAAAAAGCAATCTAAATGTTTTATTATCCTCTCGCAAGAGGATTTACTGGAGGCCAGAACTCTCTCTGTGCTCACAAAGAAAGTGGAGACAGGAAATCTTTGTGTGCTGAACTAGAGACAAACACTTTCTCTGCACAAGCAAAGAAGTTACATGCAGATTCTGTGTAGCAGGGAAAACAGTGACTGATATTTCTATCTATACAAGCAGCTGATTTCGACAGACACTCCATCTGTGCACACAGAGGAAATAGCCACAGATGCTCTATCTGTGCTGTCAGCAGATTAGAGACAGATACTATATCTGTGCTAGCAGATCAGTTAAAACGCAGGCTGTCCCTGTACTAGCAGAGGAGTTAGACACAGGCACTCCCTGTGTTAACAGATGGCTTAGACACAGGCACTCCCTGTCTTAACAGAGGGGTAAGAGATAGGCACACCCTATGTTAACAAACAGTGTTAGACGGGCACTCTATCTGTGCTAGCTGAGAAAATAGCCACAGATACTATATGTGTTAGCAGATCAGTTAGACGCAGGCAGTCCCTGTGTTAACATAGGTGCTGGAGGCACTCTCTGTATTAGCAGAGTGGGGGGGTAGGCGGTTAGTTTCCCTGGTGAAGAGAGGGGGGGTGGGGGCTCTCCGGTGGTCTGGACGCAGGTCCTGTGCAGTAACAGAGTGGGGGGGTGCAGGTCCTGTGCGTTAGCGGGGGGGGGGGTGCAGGTCCTGCGCTGTCGCAGAGTGGGGGGGGGGGAGGGGGGGGCAGGTCCTGTGTGTTAGCAGAGTGGGGGGTGGGGAGGGGGGGGCAGGTCCTGTGCGTTAGCAGAGTGGGGGGTGGGGAGGGGGGGGGCAGGTCCTGTGCTTTAGCAGAAACTCCTCAGCTGGCAGGTTCACGGCCTAATGACAAAGGTCCCAGCTCCGCCCTTACCATGGACACGCCTTCAAAAGGACACTTCAGGAGTTCCCTCCCAGCCTGCCAACAAGACAACAGACAAGGCTCAAGAGGATGTATCAGGCAAAAGCTTACATACTGAACAACTCAGTAAAACTCACACAGTGCGTATCGGTGAGAAAGAGCACAGGCTGACATTCAGATAGCCCCCAGATAGGCTGTTGGTGCGAGCTGGTGCATTGTGGGAGCCGAGCTCCCCAGCAGTGGAGACGCAGCTTCCTGCGTGATGTAGCGGGTGAATCGGCATGCGCACCCCGCAATCAGAGCCGCTGCTAATTCACCCGGTAATACGCGGCTAAAAATAACCAGCGTTCGTCTCCGCCGTTCAAAAGGAC
This sequence comes from Anguilla pacifica, assembly GCA_039654925.1. Classification (NCBI taxonomy): domain Eukaryota; kingdom Metazoa; phylum Chordata; class Actinopteri; order Anguilliformes; family Anguillidae; genus Anguilla; species Anguilla pacifica. The sequence continues at coordinate 1,763,380 of CM077301.1, read as the reverse complement.
GACTTTTGAACGGCTTCCATCCCCCGCTATTAAAAACTCCAGTTCCAGCTGTTCAGTTCTTTACCGATATTATATTCAAGGCTGATGCAGTGAAAATTAACACAGATTTCACAGAGTACATTCAAAGGAAATATTGATTTTTTTACAGATAGTCACAGTTCAGTTCCTCTGAACCTGTGCTTCTCACTCACAATGTATGTACGATGTATCCTTTTGGACCTACCCACTGCTCTTGTAATGTTTTAATAAATATCAGGCCATATTTTATAATGAGCAATGGTATTCAGCCAGATCTTTGGGCATGGAACGCTTAATTCTTATTCCTATTTGGAATGAAAATATTTGTTACAGCTGAAAAACAACATGAAAAGAACCTTACATTTATCTTTAACGCAACCTACCAGACATGTTTTTCATTCCACAGAAAATGAAGCGCTTCACAGAACCTGAGAAAGCAAATGCACTGAATATTAATGTTTTTTTAATTTTTTTAAACCGCCCTGTGTGTTGATAACTGCCAGTTTTCAGCGGATGGCTCTGCTGACTCGGCAACCCCCAGCAGCCCCGCGCTGCCCTGAGCCGCCAGCGACAAGAGCAAACGCACCCGCGGGAAGCAAGAAAACGATCCCGCCAAAGCTTAGCGTTCAGTCAGGGCCATACCCACACCGAGTCGCTCACATGATATAGCACACGATCGCAAGTCCTCATCTTCTCTTCACCATGAACTGTATGTCAATGCCACAGGCATGGACGAAGATCCGAAAGTCTGGACAGTGAGATATAATAAAATCATTAATGATAAATGTCATGTTTGATATTTATCTGACCCAGTGAGGCTCACCTGGAAGGTCCCCATTGCACCTCCATAACACGGGGTGCCTCAGGGTTCCATTTTTGGTGCCCTCCTGTTTTCCCAATACACCAAAGGCCTGATTTACTAAGACTTTTAGCACAAAGCTAATTACACAACCAATGATTGGTGCAAAACAAATACCATGACTAATCATTAGTCATGTTATTGGTTGTGTGTGCATTAAAAGGTTTTACACGTGCCAAAGGTCTTTGTAAATCAGGCCCTAAATCTCTTCGCTCAATATGATCTTCACATGGCTTCTTCTCCCACAACCCTTCTGACAATATCCAGCTACAGTATTTCTCTTCTTTCCGCATAAGAACTGACTGCCTCAGCCTGGCTGCTGTCTGCCGTGATCAAATCTCAAGTTGGCCGATCAGTTGGCAACTTAAACTGCTTCTAACTGCTGTACCTACCAGCCGTATCCTTCCCCCCCCAAGATCTGTCCATCACCCTTGGCAACGCAACAATGTCCACCTCCCACACTGCCAAAAATCGTGCTGTAATCCTGGATAACAGACTGCGTTTCACTGACAATACTGCAGCAGTATCTCTGAGCCAGAAATTTCTCTACAACATCAGCAGAACATTTCACTTGGGGTTTCTCGCTGTACGTTGCTGAATCGAAAACTATATCCCTAGGGCATTTTCTTCCTTCTGGTACTATATTCTCCATTTGTCCCCTGCATCTACTATGACACCTAAACTCACGTTGTAAGAGTAAGAGCTGTGCCATGGTGAACTGTTGACCTGTCCAGGGTGTACTCCTGCCCCTCTCACCCACTGCATGCTGGGATACACTCCAGTCCCCCCCCCCCCTCCCAAACCTGACCAGGAATAAGCTGTTTAGAAAATGGATGGATGATGTACTGTGTGCTAGTATTGGGATGTGACTTTGCATCAGCATCGTTTTTTTGCCAAAACCTGTTCTCACGCTGATCATTCTGAATAGGAGTGCCTGCTAAATGTAAAATGTAAACATTCAGAGGACCATAGCTAACCTCGCCAACGTTACGAATAAAGACATATTCATAAGATTTACGCCACACGAGAGCCCGCACATCTATCCGCTGACGCTGCGGCTTTAATATACGCTAACGCTTCACTCTGACGAGCCTTTAAAAGCAGGGCAAAAATCTGAGATGAAGTACGACAGGGCGCTCCCCTCCCTCACCTGGGAGCTTGGTCAGGCTGTGTGAGTTTTCACTGCTTCTCTGACAGCAGCAACGCAGCCCTGGAGAAGGGGAAACTAACCAGCGCGTCCGGTGACCTAAATTCCCTGCCCTGTACACTGTTACCAGGGGAAAAGCCAGAACAGGCCTGGCTATGGCTGGGCCCGGATCTGCGGGGGGGGGGCTATAGGACGAACCCACACAAACGTGAGGTGTGGGATTACTACCAGGGTAGATTTGCTTTTTGGAAATAAAATCAAGGTACATCATTATAACTGTGGTAAACATCCTCTTTGGGAGTATTGCCATGGTAACTATCCTGCTTTGGAAGAAGAATCATTGTCATCAGATAAAAACAGTAGTCAACCCTCGTCCCGCCTCAGCTTTAACCCTGGCTCAGGACCTTCACCCTAATGCACCACTCAAAATCATTTTCAAAGTCATGCTAACCTGCTAGAGCCTCACAGCAATACAAAATCAAAAACTGTCAAATGAAAGCACAGGATGTGCCTGGCATGTTCTTGAAATGATTACGATTGTAATAATGTACCCATCCATCACGTTAAAAGGCCCTTCCTAAATAGCCTAATGAAAGAGTGAGAAGCACCATTGATGCGATCGTTCATTCATGCACAGCTAGTTTGATAAATTAATTAAAATTCTTACACAGAACATCCTAATAGCCTTAATAACTGTAATGCTGTTTAAAAATCTGTACTGGTAAATGCATACTGTGTTTATTTTTGGTCGATGCTGAAAGCAATCACAGTTCATTGTTGTCTGCTGGATAATTAAGCTCAGAGACCCAGAACCTAATTTTCTGGCAGACAGGCGGCAGCGGAACATGACATTAAATGCGATTACCTTGTGATGTGGCCTTATTTAAAAGCCAGGCAGATTAGGTTTACCTGCGCGGCTCGGTCCATGGCTTTGTGCCCATTAAGGGCGGTGTTCTGGCAGGGCACGGGCGCACGTGTGGTTCCTCACGTCTCCAGCAGGAGCGGTGGGGGTGCGGAGGGGGGGGAGGAATCTGACTGCTGCCATCCACAGCGACCAGCAAACCACTCAAAAATCCCACGCTACAGACAGAGCCCCGCCCAAGCACCATTCGAAAACAAGGTATGGCGGTATGAAAGATTAGAGTCAGGCTGAATGTGACGGGATGTGGGGTCAGGCTGAATGTGGCGGGATGTGGGGACAGGCTGAATGTGACGGGATGTGGGGTCAGGCTGAATGTGGCGGGATGTGGGGTCAGGCTGAATGTGACGGGATGTGGGGTCAGGCTGAATGTGACGGGATGTGGGGTCAGGCTGAATGTGGCGGGATGTGGGGTCAGGCTGAATGTGACGGGATGTGGGGTCAGGCTGAATGTGGCGGGATGTGGGGTCAGGCTGAATGTGGCGGGATGTGGGGACAGGCTGAATGTGGCGGGATGTGGGGTCAGGCTGAATGTGACGGGATGTGGGGTCAGGCTGAATGTGGCGGGATGTGGGGTCAGGCTGAATGTGACGGGATGTGGGGTCAGGCTGAATTTGGCGGATTGTGGGGTCAGGCTGAATTTGGCGGATTGTGTGGTCAGGCTGAATGTGGCAGATTGTGGGGTCAGCGGGATGTGGGGTCAGGCGTTGGGCCAGAGATGAAACAGAAAGAAAAGAGGGAAAAAAAGCTGCAGCGTCTCGGAAGAAGGAAGTTCGTCTTACTCAGCGCAGCGATGCATTTTACACGGGTTTCATTCAAACAAATGCAGTAGCTTCACGTTCATTTCCAACAAACACCCCAGCCACACAATACTCATTACAATACAATAGCGCTGCGTTCTGAAATCACGCACATGGGCAGAAATGTGACAGGATGGGGAACATACGGAATAACTGTATCCAGGGAGACCAGCACGGGGGTGCAGTGAATAGAAGGGACCAAGCAGGAGGTACCAGGTTTGAATCCCAGCTGAGGGCCTTTCTGTGTGGAGTTTGCATGTGTTCCCAGAGTCTGCGTGGGTTTCCTCCGGGTACTCCGGTTTCCTCCCACAGTCCAAAGACATGCAGTAGGCTAAATCGAGAGTCTGAAAGGGAAAGACCTAGACCAGGGGTGTTCACCCCCGTTTCAGCACAGCCGAATGGAAACCACGTCACCACCTGGATTGAAGATTGAAAACTCTTGTAAAATCTCCCAGATAAATACACCTCTTTCCTTTTCCCCTGTCGTTGGTGTTTTAAGCGGTATTTTAAGTAATAACCTACGACAGGCCGAATCTTTAACTTATTTTCTTAAGTGACCGCTTGGCAGACCCTTAGCGCTTTGTGCCCACTCAGCCAGTCCAGTAATGAAACGGAAATTTAAAAGCTAGCATAAGCTTGGAAGGAAACCTGGGCGAGAGACACTGTCCAAGCCTCTCAGAAAAAGCACATTTATTTGCACTATGCAGGCCATACTGTGACAGGAAAAGACCAGTGCCAGTGCCTCAAACCAAGACCATAGAATTTCGAAGGAACTTTCTGCTTGTGAAATGTGTGGTCTTCTTCTGTGGTATTTTTGAGTCACAGGATACAGGCAGCTTTTTCTTTCAACTATTTATATAAGCTTCACACATCTGTGGTAAACCAAGCAAACAACTGCCTATGCAAAATGCACAATGACTATTTGTACTATCTACTTGGTACAAATATACCAGTAATAACCAACAATGTTACATTTTGGTAAGAAGCAATAAAGCTTAGTACTAATTGCAAATATAAGAGTCAAAAACCCTTTAGTTGCCAGTAAAATTACACCAATCACCAATGCAGAGAACCAAATTCTGATTTCAAACTATTTTACACTTTTGGTTTTTACCAGCTTCTAAAGTGTTACCTCATGCAGATACTGAACCCGGGTCTGCTCGTGCTAAGCGCAGCATTTAAGAGGAGACTGCAGCTGGAGAGCAGGCCTGACTGATGTTGACAGTGGCTTACGTAACCCTGCACAGAGTGGAGAGACACTGAGCAGAGCTGATAAGTGCCATCAGCAACCTGAGAGGAGAAGCAGAGCAGCCCAGATACAGCACCGAAACAAAGCCACCGTACATCTACAGCGCTGAAGCCACTGAGAGATCCAGAGAAAGAGTCAAGGCTGGAAGACAGGCCCAGCGAATTGCAGGTGTGAGAGCGCACCCTCCGTCTGACGGTCGACGCGGTCGGGGAGTATCCAGGTCAAAAGAGCACCTCCTGTTTGAGGGTCGAAACCGGCTGGGAGTATCCAGGTTGAGGAGCGGGTCCCCACCCTTTTGGGGAGTTGAGGGTAGAGGGGCTGTAAGCAGACCTTCTGAGATTTGTAGCTTTAAAAAAAACTGAAATGGCCTGGAATGAAAGGATAGTAAATGAGCGGTGAAATAATGGGGAATGGAGAAGCCAGAAAATAAATAGGAAAATGATCTTTCATTACCAAACATGACAAAGTCACAATTTATGGTAGAATTTTTGAAACTGAATAAATTCATATGCGCTGCTTCTAGTCAGGCTGGACTCCGGCATACAGGTATAAGAGAAGGGGGTTCATTCGATTTTAATTTAATCTATTCTGGTAATGAATTCAAACCCAATTTATGAATTTAAAAACACCTATTAATGTTACATGAGGACTTTTAAAATGATTGAATTTCAGTTAATTTGTGGGAATTAACTGAAGCTGAATTGACCCCAAACCTTGACAGATATGCAGGCATTAGCAGACCCAGTTACCTGGTTTCTTGCTGTTGTCCCCAGTCCAGGTGGGCCTGAGAAGAATCTAATGTAATAAATAGATTACTAATATTTCCAGCCTTGCTGTCGACAACTTATGAGTGTTGTCTTCAGAAAATATTCCAATCCTTCATGTATTGGTATTCTTCTTTCATGTAAGTTTGATAACAATAATAGCCAATCTATTTTTCACTTCTCTCGCTTAATCTGACACCCGATCACAGGGTTTGTATCATATACACCAGTTATATCCCATTTGCATTAGTCATTTCGCCGATTAACTCAACTCCAAACGCTCCATCTCGAAGGTATGTGGAAAAACTAATTACAAGCGTGTGAGGTTGGTTTCCAAAAATAAGTTTGGATGAGGTTTGAATCATCGCCTCCAACTCCAGCAGCATGAGATCATGAGATTTGTCAGAAGCAGTGACTGACATCACCGACAGTCCACCTGTATGATCTTGCATACTAATCACACATCATCAGAGTCAACCTGGTCAGATGCACAGTACAGTACCATAAGCTTACAGGAAACCTTGTGAGGCTTTTATAACCATAAGACTATGACCAGCCTGGTCAGGCTCATTGTACCTTAAGGTTCAAAAGCGCCTAACATATGAGGCTAACCTTCTCATGGCCCCAAGCGTTTTTCAAGAATTTTCTGAATTTTAATGACCCTTTCAGCTTACTAAAAGCCCTCTAAGCAATCTGTAAATGTCCATGAATGTTTATGGCCAAGTGAAAACAGTAAAGTACCTATTGAACAAAGAATAAAAAGCTTTTTGGTCAATACTTAACCCTTTGAAGAAGAGGTTTTTTGGACTTTTTTTTCTAGGTCAGTGTTCTAGAACTCCCCTGCTTTCAGTCACCAGCAGTGATTTTCACATCAGGGTTAGAATGTTCAGTCGAGCACATTCAAAATCGAATATATCTGTGATCTTACAACTTAAACTTTAAGGTCTAAATGAAAGTCCCTTTCTGACTCTCCTCACATACATAGTTAACCCTTTAAGGCTTAAAGGATTATAATTATATTATATATTATATGTACGTGAGGGACTTTTATCCATTCCATAATATAAAAACCTTTTCCATGCGATGGCGGCAGCAGGGTGACTGGCGCAGACTAATTGTACCGGTGCTTCCACGCACTAATGACCTCACGATGCACACGCACGCTGTGCCTCAGACGATAACTTCAGTTCCATAAATGAAACAAATGTATTGGAGAGGAAAATAATCATATGAACAATTAATAAATTACATCAATATGAGCGTCATTCTTTTTGCATCATCAATAAAAAATCATAAAAAATCCAAATATGCACTCTAAAATATTTGGAAGTAAATGTATGGAAGTAAACTGTTACAGTTATAGTGCACAGATAGAGGTAACAGTTTACTGCCACCTGCTTGACCAGAACCACTCTCTGACTGCCTCTTCTATCACAGTGTTTCTCTCTCTCTTTCTCTTGCTCTCACTCTTTCTCTTGCTCTCTCTTTTTCTTACTCTCTCTCTCAAACTTACATTTTCTTTTCCCATTTCCCTCAGCTGCTCCATCACCATGACGCCCCTGAACACAACTGTGAATAATGGAGCTTTCACTGGAAAAGAGCATGCTAATTTACCATCACAAAGAGCCAAAAATAAAAAAATATAACTGGTGCCTTAAAGTATGTCGGCTCAATTCATCATACTGTATATATCTTTGCCAATATGTTTCATTGAAAGACACAAGTAAATACAGTATAAAGAGATCTACTGTCCTGTAGGCTTTCACTCAAACCCTAACAAAGCATGTCTCATTCAACAGCTAGAGATCATGCAGGGCTGCTAATTAGTAGAGTCAGGTGTGCGAAATTAGGGCTCAAATGAAGACCTACAGGATAGTGAATCTGCAGGAACAGGGTTGGTTTGTGCTGGTATAGATAAACACCACCCTCCCCACAGCCACCCACCCTAAAGATTCTTCCACCTTCCGCCCACCTAACCTGGCTCCTGTAGTCCCAAATGGACAAGATAAGAGCACGATCAGCACGTGACAGTTTGAAGGCTTGTGTGTTTACACACAACTCACTCCTGTGGGCCAGCAGCAGGGCTGTTTATAATTCCACAGAGGTAGAGCTTTTCAAATCCATGTCGCTGGCAAATTTGATCACAGGCAGAACTCTCTCTCGAGCTGGGAGCGTTCTGTATCAACATGCTTTCAAAATCCTGACCAAACAACCATTTCCTCTCATTTTATTAATCTTAGGCCTGGATGAAATCCTCTTAAAATCCCCGCAAAGTCATTAAATATTAAAAAAAAGAAAAGAGATGAGCTTTTAAATCGCCTAATTTGACATCATGAAACCGATGGAACATGTGAAAATCTGCAGTTTTGTATTCAGTGACACTCTCTGTATGTGCTGTAAAGCGGTTTCAGCGATAAGCCTTAAGACTTAAAAATTAAATTCAATGTTGTTAAATCTCAGGCTCTGCAGGAGCGACCCGTTTCGGCCAATTATGCCCTCTGATCAAAAGGCAATCGCGCACCATGTTACACATCCAGGATTCAACTGTCAGATGGAACACTTCCTGACCTTGTCTCCATGGATACGGTGACTCAACAGCCTGCTCAGTGCCAGATTACATTAAATTGCTCATAATTTACAGCACCACGTGATCAGCTGACACAAAGGCGGCTCGTGCGATGGGGTCATACTTTAGAGCTAGCAGCGCTGCGGGGAAGAGTGGGGGGGGGGGGGGGGGGGGGCATGCTAAAAGTGTGCGTCAAAACGCTATTCAGAACAAGCATGGAACCATCCAGACCCACAGCGCAACTCACTTCCGCAGACACATTTTAGCACGTCCCACAAAACATCCCTCAAAGGTCGTCCGTGAGTGAGTGAGTGAGTGAGTGACCACAATTTGCCATGCATAGCCCACGGCGGCAGTTCCTGTGTGCCGTGGGAAAAAACACCAAACCCAAATCACATCCTGTCAGCTAAGATCTTCTCTGCTAACGGTCAGTGATGGGTATCTGAGATGTTCCGGCCTTCTGGGGAACTCCACTTCAGCGGATCGGCCGTCTCCATCGCCCTGGGGCCCAGGACCCACAACTCTGCTTTTCTGTAGATCCCTTTACTGAACTGGGAAATAATTACAATCAGCTCCACAGAGATAAACATGTCCCCAGTAGCTGTGGACAAGGAGGAAAGCGCTTTGCCCGCCCAACAGTCAGCACAGGGATCTCTTACACCGCGAGCGCAGGAGGAGTCAGTAAAAATCAGCTCAAGCTGTGCAATAAACGGTCAGCAGTGGGCAACGCTTGAAATGATCTTCAGGGGGACCGAGCCGTGTTGATACTCAAGAAACGGCATCTCCACCAAATAGGCACACAAACAGTGACACACACCTAAACGGCCCTACTCAGCCAGCTTACGCTATCCTTCAAATGATCTGACAGGCGTACGTACGTAATACAATTTCACGACTGCCACTTAAAGCGTTAAATCAGCTCATTTCAAGAAGCTCGTTCCCACAGCTTCGACGTGATCATCATGGGCACAGGCAGAGGAGGTTGGGGAGAAAGAGCAGCGCTGGCACTCACAGGCAACCCTGAGATGCATTCTGGGAAACACATGTGCGATAGAAAGGGAGTGTAAGACTGGGCGGGATTGAAGGAGAGCCTGAGGAGGAGGAGCAGGGCAGAGGTTCAGCACCACAGAGGGAAACCCTGCTGAATGCACGTTCTCTCTGCCGGGAGAAAACAGAGGATTCAAGCAGAGACCCCGCCCACATCCAGCATCCCCTGCACCCAGCACCCTCTGGGAGCCAGACAAGCCATAAATCTCCTACGCACACACACACACGCACGCACACATACATACATGCAGACATGCACACACACACACACACGCACACACAAAATCACACACGCACGCACATGCACACACGCACGCACACACGAACACACATGCAGACACACACCCACACAAACACACGCACACAGATATTAAGACATGCCTCGTGCATCAACATGCACACACACACACACACATATATGAAGACATGCACATACACACACACACGCACACACACGCACACACAGGTGCACGAGCACCAGATCATCAATAACAGCAACAGAGCATCAGCTGCATAAATAGCACCACCCTCCGCCATTGGCTGTCACTAGGATACCACCCAATACCCCATCCGTGAGAGAGGATCTCCCTGAGAAATGAGCAGCAGCAGAAGCAGATTGCACCGGTGTACTTCCTGACACGGACAAGCAACACACTCACACAGGAGGGACTGCTGCAGACATTGGGCCCCTCGGAAATGCTATGTCCACATACATGCAGAACAGAAATGCAATTCATAGAAAAAAATCCCCTAAATAACAAAACTAATGTACAATAAAATTGAACAACAGAAGCAATTTCCCAGATTCACTTCAATGCTTCTCGTTTTGGATGCAAATTAAAATGTGTGTGCAGTGTCTGAATGATGCACGGGGAACACAGCATGTTTGAATTAACCTGAGAAGCGGGGCGGGGGGAGGGGGGATGGGGGGGACCCCTATTTATTTATTTATTTTTCCAGATATTCTGTGGACGCGCCACCTGTTTGGTATTCTGAGCCACGGGAGGCATGAAGCACAGAAATGATGCTTGATTGCTGGAGGGGCGAAAAGGCAGGAAGTCCCCATGGCAACCCAGCAAACTGACATGGCTTTGTCATGACAACCAGGGCTCCACAGGAATACTAATGTAGTGCTTGTGGTGGCAGAAACCACGCAGGTCTGCGGAGCGGTTAAAATAAAATAATGACTAAGTGTTGGAATCTGGCCTCACAAAACAGGCTGAGACACACAAGTGTTCAATACATCGCACAATATGGGGTGCCGTGGGCCGGGTGCTCAAGAGGAGGAAAACACACCCAGATAGGGCGGCAAGTCGCTGTGTGTTTAGGGTGTAATAAGAGCATCACTAAAGTTAAACTGCTTGCACTTCTCAATAGTATTTTAATATATGACTTGTATGGAGACATGCACATCCAGCAAACCATGAGCTAAGCTTGTGCTTCGTTCTTGAGGGACTACTAGCTAATGCTAACTGGTCAAGTCTAGTCAGTAGTGGTGTAAAAATGCATCAATGCATTGACCTTAAGGAGGTGATTCAACTGCATCCATTTGGAATGGTACAACTGATAATAACAGATTATAATCACAATTTCAATCAGACTATGTGCTCATTTTTGGCCAAAATAAAATTAGCAAGCTGCATGCAAAAAGGGGTTCTCGTGAAAGTGGCTGTCATTTTTGAAGCAGTAGTTCAGGGTCCCTGTCTTTCTGTTAGGCCTTAATCACAGAATACGTTGGCCCAGAAAGAGATTCGTTTTTTCTGAAAAATGAAATATGGCACATCTAGAAAATAAATGTGCAGAGACATTGGTGTATTGTTTTTATTTGTCTTTTGATTCCACTAATATTGAAAAAAAATCAGTTCCTGCAATCACATTTGAGTATTCAGCATATTTAAAAAAATAATTCAGACAGGTCTGTTTCCACAATATACTTTTCTTTCCAGAGCCAATTTTGCCCTGATAAGACAACCCCAGCAGCAGCTCCCACAGTTGTGAACGAATGAATTTATTTGATGATTAAAAAAACACACATAACACTGCACTGCAGTCATTACACACATTTAAAATCACAGAGGATGAAAACACAATAAAGCCTGAAGGCTTATTTCCATTGCGGTCCTCGAAATGTACATGCTGTGGCTGTCCGTGCGTGGGGGCGCTGGGCACACGAAGGAGACCCCACAGCATGGTTCAAACGTCCAGCCGAAATAAAGCGTTCCCTAATCTCTAAACACGAGATCGGGAAGTCTGACACCGTGCGTCCTTTCAGCACAGATGTTCACCTCAAGGTCAGTTGTGATTAGCAGCCAACTAAACAAATGCGCAACTGATTGGTTAAAAATCCAAATGGTCGTGTTGTTTATGCAACACGACCATTTGAAAAAAACCAATCCCAAATCCTCCTGCACTGGGCAGAATAAGAACTTAATTGCTTTCAGGATAAAATAAAATCATTTAAAATCCCAACAGAATAAAATTGGCTTGATATAATAGTGTTGGTTTACTTGGTTCTGCTTAAGATTTTGATTGCACAGGGATTTTTAATCTATACAATGATGCAAGTGCCCAGCAAGATATGTAAGCACCAAGGGGCTTCTTTTACTACTCCCTCCATCCCTCCCTCCCTCCTCAGGAGCTAACAGACCCTTTCATTAAGACCACAGCCTCATAACCACTCTCTACCGCCTTCATAAGAGCAAGACTAATCCTGCACATTAACAGGCGAGCCACACAATACCACACACACACACACTCACAGACACACACACACACACACACACACATGCACATGCGCGCGCACACACCCACACGTGCACACACACACATACATACATATACACACACACACACACAGGCACACACACGTGCACACACACACACACTTTCAAAAGCACTGCTTTTATAATTCCCCTAATTAAACTGAATTCCCACTGCAGTGTGCACTGAGATTGTATCGTTTCCCAATTCAGCCGTTCATTTTAATGTGATTACTGGGCATGAAGTTCTGTGTGCAGCCAACTGCGAATTTACTTTCTTTTTAAATTCTCTTCAGCGCTTACTTGAATAAATTATCATCTTGTCATATTTACATTTGGAGACCTTTGCTTGAGACACTGTACTCTGAGAGTCAGGCATGAATGTGAAATAACAGGTTACAAAGCAGACAAATATTTAACAGCTCTTCCAATGCATGCGACCAAGCGGCAGTACGCATAACCCCCAAAACGACCCGTCCACGGTGCCTGGACGTGTGACAACGCTAAATATCAGCCCCTCTTATAAATGATCAGTAATGTGGCCCTAGATGTCATAGTAGGTTACTAACCAATCAACGCCAGAATGGCAGTATTGGCGGAACAGGGTTGGTTGCTGTTACTGTTACACTGGTGTAGCCAGACCTCCACCGTATCCAACGGCCACCGGTCACGTCACTCACCTGATGAAAGCCCTGCGTGTCCATCTGTTCACACCCGCCATTTTGTCGTTCCTGGGGGGTGCACGGAAGCCATCTTTCTCAGCAGGGATTTCCTTCAACTGTGGCTTTGAATTGTTTTTAACTTTAAGTTATAACATGGACAGGTCAAGGTGTAAAGCAGATGCTGACCGACAGGGAGCGAAAAAGAACCCAGAACCTGTATTTAGAAGATGACTATAGATTACCAGTGAACAACCTTGTACATTCTCTATAGTCTTTATATTGCCTTTATAAACTGACTGATCTGCAGTGCATGTCACTTTTCTTCACCCAGAAGACCAATACAACTATCAGTGAGTCTGTGCAGCTCAGGGTCTCTGTGACTGAGTCAACTCTTGTGCTCAAGAATCAGCAAAGAGTCTCTCTGCCTGAGAATAAAGTTAGTTTAACTGATTGCAATGATTCTGTGGGCAGCCCAGAAAATATGAGCTGAATATTAACACATCTGGTCATATTTTAATTGTTATATTATTACTGTAACGAGTCTGGACTGGTCTCTGTTAATTGCACACTATTCACAAATACATTAATAT
>CM077301.1:1697500-1747500 GCA_039654925.1 Anguilla pacifica | reverse complement strand
AACCCCCTCTGTCTGTTCTACACTACACAGAGCATTCTCTATCCCCTGAAGCACACGCTACCAAGTGTGGTACCAGCAGGTCTGCCGCTCACACCGCACACTGGCGGCCTCTGCTGGTCAGTCAGGAGACTGCAGCCTGCCAGCCTGCACCTGCTGCAGAAATGAATGTATCCCCTCTGACACAAAGACACGCATGCAGCTGGTGAGCTGAGAGGGGAAATGCAGTGACAGGCTGCATGTGCTTCAGAGCATAAGTGTGCAAGCAAATCACGACACACGCAATATAACAGAGCCATTCAAACAAACAGGCCGTCATCGTAAAGCAGCACATCTGTTTCTGAAAAGGCTACAACCTTCGGTCTGTCCAATTACATACTGGGTCATATCATAGCGAATACGCGAATATAATGCCTGATGCATCCAGAGGAATATATCAGAAGATAAATGTTAAAATAACGAGGGCTTGCTGTTATAACTGCCCAGCTCACCTCTCCATTTCAGCCACAATAGCTGGCAGAGCGGCCGCCATGTCGGATTTGCTGCCAAACTTCCTCCCAAACGGAATATCGCAGACGACAGCATCCACACTCTCCGGCGGAACGGGGATCGCTAGGAGGGAGAATGTTGGAGAAATAGTTACAGATTTACATTCTATCAACTTCACATACCATAATCTGAAAAACAGCTATTGTGTACAACTGGGTTGCTATGGAATCACGTATCTGCACTTTGGGGCAGTTATTAATGTCAGTAGTGTAAATGACAATTACAGTTTCAGATTTCATAGTCATAACTTTATCTATTCAGAGTTTGAATATATTAAAATTTTCGAAAAATAGATACTTGAAAAAAATACCTCAAGGAATGACCCTTGCTAAAGAGTTATAAATGTTAGGTACCTTTAACCCAACACTTCCCATGGGGTTTAGTCAAGGAAAAAAAAATATCCCAGAGTACATTTTAATACTACAGCATGCATTCTAATCAGGCCTTCAATAGATTTCCATCAAAAGAATACTGGCATGTGGATTTAAAAACACACTGCATATATTCAATCCATTGGTGAGGTTAAAATATAACACATCGAACAATTTTAAAACATGTCAACAGTCACGAAAATATAAAATAAATAATTAGATTGTACCTTTAACTGATGATTTAATCACTTCAACTCTTCCAGAGAGTTCTGCAAACTGCACATTGTCTCGGGCTTTCTCCAGCTGTGACTCCTCTATATCCATTCCCAGGAAGAAGGAGTCCTGGATGGAAATGAATAAACACATCCAATGGAATGAATAACTCAGTTATTTGATGTATTCACACAAAGTATATTATGCACATATGCAACAAGTTGCACAAGTTAGATATGCGTATCTGTAACATACATTTGACTCACACTAATAAGTCAAGTCTTACTTACTGGACACTCCTTTGCAGCTTCTAAGAGTATCGTCCCCACTCCACACATGGGATCTAGGACACAAGACCCAGGCTGTTTGGTGTGAGGAAAAAAAAGTGAATGAAAACTTTCGTTTTCTCTAATAATAATACAACTCCTATGGTTTCACTAAGGGTCTGATTCAGTAACATTAAATAAATAAATGAATTTGATTTGTGCTACTTTATCAAATATTGGGAACATGCTGTCAAGTCATCATATACAGAAAAACTACGAGCAAGAAATTAAAAAAAAAATCATCAGTTAAAGCTAAAATGAAATGTGTGAATGGAAATCGTGATGAATTGGGATCAGATGTCAGATGCACCTGAGCAACTACATCTCAATTCATTCAATTCACTCCATTTCATAACAACTTTGTATTAGTAAAAATGAAAGGGCTGAAAATCACTGCCTTGTTATGGTAAAATGACTTCAGAATGCCCAAATACAGCGATGTTTAAAACAATCCAAAGTAAATTACATGTGCTGTCAATAGGGCCATCTGAGGAGAGCAGCAGCACTGGACTCCACTGAAAGGGTAAATTACTCTAGACATAGTTTACAGACGTACACAGCAATACTGCACAAATATTATACCATCAATATTTGCTGTGTGGCTCGATGCCATTGATTTAATTTCATTTGTACAGCGATTTTTACAGAGACGCTGCAACGCTGACATCAAGCACCTTTTGCTATGACGCATTCTGCAGTTACAGTGTACTGTCACAGTGTCTGTGCTTCGCAGCGACTCTGATCATTTGCTGATACACATATTTTGTGTACACTGCTATTTCCTGTATTTATCTGTGGTGATGCCCCCCCACCCCCCACTCCAAACTGGGGTATATATATAATTCTGAAATGTTTGCACCCAACGTGGGGGCTGAACAGATCCGATTCCCATGCTAATTCGCAGCCTCAGCCACATTCATGCATGAACCCCAGTGCAGACATCCGCGGTTCTCCTCTGAAAACATGGCGTTCCCGGCCTGCTTCTTTTCACACCGTAGACCACAGCTAAACTCGTAGAGTTGAGTCAGAGGAAGACCTTTTATAAGCGGATTTGGCTTGCAGCTCATGGTGCCTGATCGACAAGCGGGGGGCGCTAGAGACTGATGAAATGCTGACCCCTGACCCTGAGCCAGGCAATTGTCAATCGCTTGTCCTCAACAGGCTACAGACCATAGTTGGCACTGGCGCGGTTTCAGATTCGAACCGAGGCAGTGAGGCTCATTGTGCCTTAACCGAGTGAGCCACACGGCAGCTCTTGATGTGCACTTTTAAAAAAATAAATTAACAAAAATAGAGAAAAATGAACAAAATGAACGAGTCCAGCAGTTATTTCTGAGCCTACCTTGATTTCAGCGAGCGACGCCATTGCCCAGGCAACAGTGGAGCGGAGTCCTGTGGTTCTGATATAGCTGCGGCTGGCTAGCGGCAATCTGAGGGAGAAGCAGGGATGACTGAGCAAGCACAGATAAGCTCCACACACTCTACCTTTCCACACTCAGCTCAACAACTTCAAAGACCTGTCTCTGCCAGCTAGTGAGAATCCCAGGTCGGTGTGCAAACCTTAGCAGCGGGAGGCCAATCACACAGTGGTCATCGCTTAAATGCACATTGACCTAAACAGAGGAGACACAGGGCTCAGAGCAAGGCTGGGGTACCTGGACAGTCACAACCACTTCCAGAAATCGCCAGGATCAGGCTAAAGGAGAACCCATATTAGTCAAACGGCCTGTCTTCAGCATTATGAATTCTTACGTTGTCATGCTAATGAGTTTGAACCATATTCTCTAGTGCTCATTGTAATCTACAGAGCTGTGCAGAGTGCAGTCAGGCCTACCTCCAGGTCAGGCTCCCTCAGGCTCACGCTCCAGCCCAGCTGCCTGCTGATGGCCACCCCCACTATCCTGCCCAGCTCCTGCAGGTGACAGGTAGTGAAGGGCAATGAGCTGCACTAATACTGCTCTCACATCCACTAATAACACTCACATCCACTAATCCTGCTCTCACACCCAGACCCCCCCGGGACACCCACCTGGGAGCTGAACATGCGGGCGAAGGAGCCAGTGCAGCGGCAGCACACTCTGAAGCACACTGGAGCAGGCTGGGGCTCGCCAGCGCCCCCTTCCTCTGAGGAAGACTCACTGCGGGGCGGTGCTCCCTCCCCAGAGGCCCCCGTCACGGCCAACTCCCCCCCAGAGTCCTGTCCCTCTACCCCAGAGTCACACCCCTTCAATCCATGGCCCCGCCTCTTCTTCCCAAGGCCCTGTCCCTCCACCCAGGGGGCCCGCCCCACCACCTGCCCCAGGCTCCCACAGACAGGCCCTTCTCCTGCCCCCTCTCCCTGCTCCAGCTTCCTCTTCCTGCCCCGCCCCGGTCCCGTTGGGTCAGGTCCCGCCTCCTCCAGGCCCTTTCGGAGCCGGTGCCACAGGGACAGGGCCTCAGTCCAGACCCGGTGCTGCCCGATGATCTGGTCCCGCACGACATCCTCCACTCTCCCTGGGGACGAAACCACAGAAGAAGAAAAACACGTGCATAAATCTATTTTATTTTCATATTGCGCACCGCAACAAAGGTGTCCCAGGACACTGAACGGTTTTTTAAAAACATTGCCAACCTAAAGGCAAGGCACAATTCCGTCAGTTAGATACAGCCACATAAACGCACAGGCAAAACGCAGTGTTTTCACCTGCCTTTCGAAACGTGCCATTATTTCACTGAAACAAAGGAAGCCACAGCAACACCTCACTGGGATTCGAACCCATAACCTCCTGGTAAGAAGCAGTAATAACAATACAGTCTGCTGTCTGTCTGTGCCGCTGGACGGCTGGAGTCTCGTTTGACTGCTCACACAGCGGCCCTAGGACAGAGCTTCAGCAGATAGCACTTCATCTACAGTATGCCTGTGTGCTGACTACACGTTTTTAAAGAATATTCCAAATACCCGCAGCCAGAAAAATAAGCTTGGAGCTTGCCAGTCAGAGGAATGCTCAGCCAGCAAAAAAAGTAGAATTCTGAAGACACAGAAGGAACTTATCAGAGAACGGGATGTGAGCCTGGAGCCAATTATTTCAACCTCCAAAAATTTATGCACAGAAAGGATTACTTTAAAACCTGATGACCAAAGCACACATATCCTGACAGGGTAAGTTTACTGAGAGTAAGTTTCAAGGTTGTTCTCAGTAAATTAAACAGAACTGTGTACGGCTCAAGACGACACTGGAGATGTCCTTGTTAGGGCAATACTGCAGCCACACGTGGGGACAAATTCTAAGCAAATATACCTTATGATTGCCATCTATTCCTGTTATGTCACAGGATGCTGTATTTTTAAAGACATAGTTTCTGTGGTGTCTTTCCATATGGTTTCCTCAAACAACTTGACGTTCATGGCAGGTGGTGGCAATGAGTTGCAGTTTTTTCCCCAGTGCCACTACAACCCAAAAGAAGCACCAGCAACAGCAAGGTAGGAGGAGCTACAGGAATTTTGCCCCAAAGGAACATGGAGACCGGCTTCACGTGGGGCTGGCAGAGACGCCACAGATTCTGTAAATGCACCAGATACCCAGCTCAAACCTTTTAACATTGAGACTTCTGTCTCCCAGCTGTTAGAGCTGAAATACTCCACTTTACATCTTGTGAACAGTAACTCAGGGGACTGAAGAAGTACAATACTTAGACTATGTACATTAATTGTTGTAATGTTCTGAAAAATTCAGTCCCAGCTCTACAGTAATTAAGAAAAAAAAAGCAGACAAAAGAAAAGGAACTCTGCAGCTGAGTATCTGGGGTTTCTACAGAATCTGTGCCAATACATGACTGCATACATACAGATTCAGATCCAGCTTTATTATCCCCATGGGGAAAATCTTACTACAGGCAGTTGTGTACATAAAACCATAAAAAAACATATACACAAAACACAGCAAAGACACAACACAGGAAAGGCAGCATGTGGGTGGCGGTATGCCTCGAAGCACATAGCAGGGTGGTACCTGCACTCCCAGTTTGGGACAGAGGTGGCGCTCTCCTCAGCAGCAGAAACAGCCTCTCTGCAGATTTCAGACCTCTCACTTTCTCAATGTCCACACTCGTGGAGAAAAACACCTTTCCTGTTACATGGTCAACCTGGTGGGATTTACACACAGCACATTTTATTAGGTACATTTAGGGCCTGATTTACTAAGACCTTTAGCACGTGCAAAACCTTTTAGGACACGCAAAACTAATAACACAACCAGTGATGGGTGATACTGGCTTTGTATGTGGTAAAAGGTTTTGCACATGATAAAGGTCGAAGCAACTCAGGCCCTTAGTCTTATGATGAGAATCTAGCAGCAGCATTATCTTCTCACAAACAGCCCCACAGGAGGTTTCACACAGAAGGGCACTGCAGTAGTTGGATCCAGGAAGAGCATAAATCATCTTCAAGCTCAAATAATAAAAACATCAACACCTACCTCATTGTTCCCACACTCAACACTGGTTTAAAGTCAGAAGGGTAGTGTGGGGCTAAACAAAATTATAATGAATCATGAACCATCAGCTGCTCTTGCTGTGGTTTCATTACCACTGTTCCTACCCTGTCCTGTCCTGATCTCCTGTTCTTACTGAGCTAGGCACCATCCTGTGTCATATTCATGATCTACACTTATAGCATTTCAACTTTACTGCACTCTGTCACAGTAAAGGTTGGACCACCACTGGATGGGATGACCCTGCCTCCACCCACAACTCATCCAAGGTCATCAGGAAAGGTCATCATTATGGCAACACAGAAGCCAATTATACACATATATCCTCTGGACATAGAGGATATAGATTATACATGTGGGCCATCCCTTGAAAAATATCTATACGGCAACATGTTTTCTGGCTTTTGTGACCATTTCCAACACACACCCCTACTGTACATCTGATGCTTAGTATCACATTGGTCCTGGACCAGTTTTATTCATTTATTTATTTATGAATGAAAGAGAAATGTTCATTAACATTTGTACGTAAGCAGACTACCGTATTATTATTTTACACAAAGACTCACTCAAATTGATTTGCTGCAAAACAGAAATGTGCTGAGTTTCAGAATTTTAATAATTTGAAGCCTTTCTGAATCTACAAAGAATGTGCCTGATATAAATTTGAACAGGATCCATTTTCATATTGTATTCTTCCAAGTGGAAATTGGTGCCATCATAAATTCCCAGTATACAATGAAATAAATCCACAGCAGAGAGCTAGCTAGCTGCCACTGTGGATACTCACATCAATCGCGGCCAATTTACATCGCACCTCCGCCACAAGAAACTCTTCCAAGCCTTTCCCTGCAGTGCAGTAATACTGCAATGGCCGTTTAAAGCAACTCGAATCCTTCATTTCGAGATGTCTGGCACTGAACAATCATAAAGTTAGACTACATGGATGTACGTTCACGTGAATGGGACAGTCTACGGCCATCAGTGGCTTTTTAAAGTCGTTTACGAAGCTAAAAACGATACTTCTTACATTTGAAGACAGTTTCCCTCCAGCGCGAGTCATGCCGTTTTGTTGTTGCGGAAACGGAAAGGGCGTATCTTTTACTTTAGTGCACTTCCTCTAGATCACCACTAGATGTCTCTCTCACACCATAATTCTCCAAAGCGTTGAATTTATTATCTGAAGCAGGTGTGTAATAAAAACTGTTCAACTTGCATACCATGCGGAGGATTAACGTCCAGTCACTTGTGTTAAAATATTAACATCATCATTATCTATATAATAAATGTAATTGATGTAATTTTCATCATGATATTGTGAAGGGAAGTATTTCTGTCTTTTCAAAAAATCCAAAAGACATCTTTCTTAGAGACTTTTTGGGAGATTACAGAGATGTACCCCTCAGCGCTCCCACTGATGTGATCGCTGAATTGACTTTGCCTGCAGTAACCAGCCACTTGCCTGCCTATAGCAGAATCTTATTACTCTGTGGAATCTCATTATGATTCTATCTATTCTCACACTCCCACCCAGATACCCTCTCCTAACTTGGCAGGGGGTGTCAGCACCTAATGCCGCAGAACTGGCCATGACTTGGGCCTTCTGCCTCTCTCAGCATCACTGCAAATGCATGGTTTTATTATCTTCTAGGACAAGAATGGTTTTAATTAGTTTGGCTCAGGATCCAAATGGGCAATGCGACGCCCGACTTCAGAAACTTTTGGGTTTGCTCTCTGCCAGGCTGTGAGCTAAAGGCTGTGCATGCAAGGCACAGGCCGTTCCGTTTGCAAAATGGAAGGCTGTAATGTTGATACCTGTAATATTTATCCTTCAGAATCAGTCATAATTCCACCGCCAATAATTGATTTCCATAAAAAATTCCAAGACGATCCCCCCACTTTCTTTTAAAAGCCTCAGCTACAATTGACTCATACATATTCACATTAAAACCACCCCATTATTTACTTACAAACGCTACATTAGAGAGATATTCTCCCCATCAGGCACCACTTAGCCAATAAATGTCTATTTTAGAAAATCTAAGACAAATTAATGATGTAATAGGCATAAGACACTCAAATCAAAAGATTGTCTCACACACACACACAGTGTTATTCAAGCTTTGATGTAGAAACCAGCTTCGTGTTGTTCACTCCACATATCTATGCTTTGTTCCGCATTGGACTTGATAACATATTAATGTGCAGCATAAACAACAACATACAGTAGGATCCGGGCAGATGACTTAATTTGCATACGTCTTGCTTGTAACCTTCGATGTTTGAATGCATTGTGCCGCCTCTTGCCTCCGCATTCGCGCGGAAAATAGATATTCTGGGGTGGATAACAACAAGCACGAGGCGTGAAGCGCGAGGGTAGCGCCAGAGATCTAAAACCGACTGAAAGAGAGTTACGGCATAAAAAGGGTCGAGTCGAACAACAACCAAGTTGCCTGTTCACGATGCTCAGAATACTACAACGCCAGCGAGCGCAGCTATGCTGAAAACATTATCTGCCGTAGCTGTTGAAGCGAGGCCAACCGGCAAAGCCATTTAACGCTTGCTGCAGGCTACGTCGGGGCAGTCCTGTCACGAGACGAAGCGTGCATCTCGTTAGGAAGGGAGCCGAGATCATTACAGCGGGCCTCTCGCACTGTTTTGCTTCCACAGGCTGCTCTTATCCCCAAGGCAAAACCAGCCAGCAGTGCGAGAGCCGCAGAAATAGAGACCGTAGCCCACGTGCTGCTATTCGTGCGCACCCACGTAGCCTACTTTTCAGCCAGTACTTACGCACAGTCTCCAAGCGGTTTACTCTCTGGAGACACGAATATGCAATTAGGGGCAAATCGCATAACAAGTTGCAGGCGCGAGCCTGTGTTGTAGCCTACTCCAACTTGGAATTTGACCTATAGTGTATCGATCGACGCTTATTTAGTTTCTCCACCATCTGTGCCGGGGAAAACCAACGGCCTCACATAATGGAGCCATAATCACACCACAACAAAATAGACGGTCCCGCACAAATCCAGGGAATTTTCTGTCTTCCCAAGAATGTAAAGTCCACATTCTGACTTAATCTGCATCAAATCTACGGAAAAATGTAAAAGTAAGCTTTCCAAAATTATTATTTCCAGTAATTTACTCTGGTTCAAACAGGGTATGGTAGATGACATTTTTTATCAAAATATTACAGACAAATCTGCAGTGCGGTTTGATTCACAAGTAACAAATATAACAAATAAATAGCGTAAAAACATTTGTGTTGTCTACCGCTATAGCCTACGGACGCAGCCGCTGTATTATTCAGTGAATTCCCACATGAAAGCCAGCTGAAGCTGTTGAACAGTTTTGGTTTTTTTGTGCCAATCCTGATGCTTAAATGAAATGCTGAGTCGTGCTTAGTTTGTAAGAGGAACTAGAAAGCAAAAGCGGGAGTTGGAGAAGATCTCGCGCAGACGCGAGTTGAGCACCTGCCTGCGGGTAATTCGGGGCTAACTGCTGTTCTGCGCTGTTCACGGGCTCCCCTGCCGCTGCTGACAAAAGCAGCCGTTCCCTTTCATAGTTGTTCAGTTGTTTGTTATTCCAGTCGAGCGCTGCATTCGCCCCATTGTTTCTGCTCAACGCTCAGAAGAATATCTGGATGGACTGGCCCCGGTAATTACCGTCAGCTTCACATGTTTGTGAACACAACGCTCGACAAATTGGATGTAGGCTATTCAATGGAATGTAAAAGACTAGCCTCAGCAAACAGCTGTTTGAGACTGAATATGGCCCATGACATGTATAAAGAAGAAGGTGTACAGAAGAATGTTTCTACTTACACACATATGCATTATTCAAGTGTATTATAACAGCATGAATATACCGTACAGGCCAAACGTATTAGGTCTGTTTTTTTTTTTAACTTTAGGTACAAAATAATTTAGTTAATATATGCACAAATATTAAATAACAAGTATAGGGCATGTTTTTTTTCTCGATTTCTACATACGTAACACAAAAAGATGCGTTTTACTTAAAAATAATCTTAGGCATGACTTTCGTCTAAACAGCCTCCTTTGGCTTTAATTACAATTAAACAAATTATTATAAGTCTATCCAATCATTTTGCTAAGTGGAAGGTACAGGCGTGGGAGGGAGGTGGATGGATAATTAAACAGAGTAAAATCTAATCTACCTTTCCTTTTTAAACCACAGGTAGCTTCCAATGGTAACTTTAGGCTGTAGTGCAAGTAAAATAGGCACTAAAGTTTGCAATAAATATGGTAATGAAGAAGGGGTTAGGTTTAGATGTGCAGGGCCAAGTAAACATATTGTGGCAAGAAGGTTATTTCCAGTGAGAAATTACTAAGAAGCTTAAGATTTCCAGGTGCAGTGTTCAGTACACACTCAAAAGGGTCCAGCTGATGGGCATTAATATTAACAGAAGACCAGATAGATAAAGAGGCAGAAGACTAATATCTTGTGTTGTCTAGTAAACAAAAAAGTCTTAAAACGACACCACAACTACAAGAACTCAACACAACTAGAGAGAAACCAGTTTCCCTGACATTTTCTCCACTGGTGAGGCATCCATTTGGAAACTTCCCCACATTCTCACACATGTAGGGACACCCTTTACAGCACTGTATCACATTTTATCCACTAGAGGAGTACCTAATTGGGCACTTCATGATGTTTTTTCACCTGCAGGAGTACCCTATACAGCACTGCATCCCATTTTCTCTACTGGAAAGGGCACCCTTTGGGACACTCATGTAGGGGCGGCATAGAGGGCACTTCATAACGGCACCCTTTTCCACTGGAAGGGCACCCATAGGGAACGTCAAGTTTAGACCATTGTAAGGGCACCTCATTTTTTCCCATGTGAAGGGCAGCCAATAGGGCACTTCCTCTCGTTTTCGTCACTCTATAGGGCACTTTAGCGACGCCCCCCCCCCCCCCCCCCCCCCGAGTCTGCCAGTGACTCCAGTGGTCCAAGCACCATCATATACACATCACAAAAAGGATACACATCCTTTTGACCACCAATTGAAGCCGAGGGAGGTTATTTTGAGAACAGTCGTGTCTAAGATTATTTAAAATTTTATTTAAAATTTTAAACTCATCTTTTTGTGTTACTGTCAGTAGAAATGGAAAAGAAAATGTTTGCACTTTGGTTTGTTATTCAATAAATGTGCATAAATTAAGTGAATACATTTTTTTAAACAAAAGGTGGCATAACACTTTTGGTCTGTACTGTATATATTTCCATTTTATTTATTTGAAACATTTGTCTCGTTTAACTTTATGGGGAACTAGCGAAGTTCTCGCTCACCTGAACATTTCCGGATGACTGAAACAGTGAGCGGGTAAATTATGATTAAGTCCTTTTGTTCTCTCATATTGAGCTTACATAACAATTAGCCACTTCCCATCCGGCACTAGCGGGATAATTAGGTGGTAATCATTACGGAATTAAACGTTAATTTAATACACAGCCATAACAAAGGTCAACTGAATCGCATTTGTTTGCCTTAATAAGACGCCAAGGAAGGAAAGCATTAGAACTAAAGGGCTGGCGTGTAGTCATTATGGAGCGGTGATAGCTTCATCTCAGAAAGTATTGGACGTAAAAAGCTGTTATCACGAATCAGCTGTCGGGAACTGTGTTTTTCCAAGGCTGCTGAGTCAACTACTGGGTACGAGCCTCCCCATGGGAGAATGTAGAAATGTTTAGTTTTTTTATTTTTTGCTTACAAATTGGCAGTTAAGCTCAATCATGCAGATGAATATGCTGCTTTAAAGGGCAAGAAAAGGAAAGTGAATATTAGTTTTTGCGAATCTCTCCAACAGATACCTGGCTCGACTCTCTTGCCCCCAGAGAGCTGTAGAGTGCTCTGTTTTTTTTGTTGTTTTAGTTTTAAAATCACCACCTAGTTCAGGTGAGGTGAGTAAACTTTGCAATCGCTCAAGTTAACTGAGAAACAAAAGCTCAGAGTAACACCGAAAACCTGCCTGAGAGAATGCCACTGCTTTAAGCGATTATAAACCTCGGCGCGTTTACATGAACCGACACATTAAAGTGAAACACTTTTGAGTAGACCTGCGCTTGGCTGCCGTCCACTGCTCAGAGATGATGGACAGAGGTTACTTTAAAGGGCTTCTGTTAGTGTCTGGTGACTGTCACCGTCTACCACCCAGTTCTACCGTGGAGTGTGTGACAACAGAGCAGCAACACTAGATGATAAACTTCTGCAAAGAGACAAAAACAATGAACCAGCGACAAATGAGTCTTTTAGTGTTTATACACAATGGGTCTGTTCCTCGCGCAGTTTCTTATTGCTCAAGTTCCATTCAGCACCCGCTCTGCTTATTAACGGTTTCTAAATCATCCGCTGGAGAGCACCATGTTTAGATGAAGCTGCTTTAGCACTTTCTTTGACGAAACACATTTGTGTCCCTTTGTTTTCCTCCGTGCCTAAAGTGTAATGTTATGTACAGCGACTGCAGGCCAGCAAGCATGTTTACCAAAATATATCCTGCCAACTGTTGCTTCTTATAGCTATGGAGACCACCCACTGAGCTGCGCATCATTTGCACCAGAGCACTGCGCAACATACTAGCATTTCCTTATAATGATCACAATTCTCCATCAGCTTTATGGAGTAAAGAGACAGATATTTAACCTACCTAACCTTTTGTCTCCTCTCTTTATAATTTTTACTGACGTTAATACTATGGGTTCCTTTAAAATATATGGATGTTTTTTTCTCCAAGCATATAGGCCTACTGATTGTATTTTTTTATTGGACTAATGGCTGATTAAATTGGCCTACAGGACAGATTTAAAAATATGGTCACGATAAAAAGAAAGGCTCCACAGTAGAGGCAGACAACACTTATCTGCTTGAAATGTTCTCTGAGTATTAATAAGATGGCAGACTGGATGTACTTAGCACAGAATGGTCTGTCTCTCTGACTCTCTGTCTCTCTGACTGTCCAATGGAAAGTTCCGCTGCCGGAACTCCTCCTCAGCGAATAGGAATGCAGGAGCGGTCACAGCACGCCGCCTGCGGGATGTCCGGACTTTTCGGCGCGCAGGCCACCCCTCTGTCCAGAGGCCTGGGCAGCGTCCGCTGTCAAAACTGCGCTCTACCACCTCACAGAGTGCACCGCAGAAGGGCCGAAAGGCGCCCAGGACCTCGGTCCCGATCGAAAAATGTATTTATATTTACACATCTGTCTCCACAGCCGTCCCGTTCGTAAAACTACCTCAGTTAATGGCTCGCCCGGTCGATAAGGAGAACAATTCACAAGCTCAACAAGCTTAAATCTGTACACTTGGCAGGCATGCTGACCATGCGCAGATTTTCTGGTTAAAGAAAAACATTCTTTCCGCAGATGTCAACAAGATATATATATATATATATATATATATATATATATATTTTTTAATGCAATAAATGTATTCATAATTAAATATGGACGGGTCCACAGAAGAGGCAGAGGGGCGTCATGTTCCCTGGCAGAGGAAAGAGGCGCGTTTGGGTCCCTGGGCAGCTGAGAGGCCCCAATATCTCTGGCCAAATGTAAGAGGAGGGGCGGAGGTGTGCCGCGACACTGCGCCTCCCTGAAGGAAAAGCCTCACGCCGCAGAAAGAGCGGGAAACCCCAGCCAAAGCTGCTGCCGCTTCTGGCGCTTTCCCTCTACCTTGTGTAATGGAGAAGCGCAACAGGCAGCACGGCACGGGTGGGATACGAATGCTTGCTGTCCTGTACCGTGCCGCGCCGTGCCGTGCCGGTCAATGGAGAAGCGCCATTAATCTGCGGCTCCAGCACACCGTTAGCATCGCTGGAGCTACATCTCCAATCTTACAGTTCATTCTTATGCTTTATCCATTTCCAGGAGAAAAACACAGACAATAACAGAAAAAAGCAACAACTGGTGCTTATGAAACTGCCCTCATTTCTGTGACGCCATGGCAACTATGATGGACCAATTGCTATGCAGAAGGCTAGGGGTAAAAGGAAAAAAAAAACATTTATGCGATTGTTATGCTTTTTCAAGCTTTCACTTTTACTGCATTAACAACAACAAACAAAAAAACCCTCCATGTGATAATGCAGTAAAAGTGAAAGCTTGAAAAAGCATAACAATCGAGCGGTCCCAATCACAGCCCGGTTTCTAGCGCATCTGGCCCGGAGAGCGGTAATTTGGGGGAAGACGGACCGCCCTGTGCTGCAGACCCCTACGGAGAGGCGCGAGGCAGCGGATTGGGCATAACGCGCTGGGCTGGAATATGCATCCCATAATAAGCCTGGCTAACCGGGTCTTCCGCGCGCACAGAACTCAGGAGACGCACGGCAATTAGCCAACCACCGCACCGCTGCCAGGTGCTCGCGGATTTCGGGTCATTTTTTTTATATTCTTTCCTATTAGTTCTTTAAACGCACCCGCGAGGATCAGGATTTAATGAGTCGGAGTGAAAATCCCAGATTTCGGAATGCCCCAAACGCTGCGGGACGGACCCGACGCGCGGCACAGAGGGTCTGAGGGGAACTGCGGCACGCGGCCTCGGGCTCTTCGGCTTGACGGCACTAAATCTGTATTTATATAGAGACGCGGGGGGAATAGCATTTCGCGAAGGTCTCCTGCTGGCCTACCTTTCACAGGAGCTAAAAGAGGATGCACACGGGGAGGGTGGGGGGTTGTGGGGGGGGGGGGGGGGGGGGGTAGGAGGGGCAGGAGTGAATATTGTTTGCTGCTGCAGCTCTTTGAAGGAGATAAAGTCAGGGGAATTGCTCTAACGCGATTTTAGGCGGAGAAGGGGTTCGAACATTAGATCCATGGAGATGGACGCAGCTGGGTTGGTTTGTTTCTGTTCCCCACTCCCGCAGCCTAAACGCACTGCCCCCATTCACATGAACGGGAGGACTGCCGCTTTTCCCCCATTGCCTGATCTGGTCTGAATGCAGCCTAAGGCCATGAAATGCACACTATTATGAGACCATCGGCACATTTCAGTTGTTGTACAACTGAATCTATACATTTCCACAGATTAACTACTATTATAAAATAAATATATATTTTCATCAATATTCAGAATGTTCTGTATATATTTCAGTTAGTTTAGTTGAAATTCTCAGGGATCTGCAGCAGCGGGTATTAAATTTTACCAGCATATATGGGGTTAACACATTTTAAAAACATCATTGACCCAAGTCTGATACATATTTGTCAACTATGATGTAGGACTGATAGAATATTTCAGACTATGTCTCTGAAATGTCAGATTATCATAAGGGATTTACATAAGGGAGACATTTTATTCACCTTTAAAGTATTCCAAATAAATCTGTGCAGGATACATAATGTATGAGCTTTTTTCCCCACATCACGATAACAACCTTGTCGCTCGTGTTTACCACCTTGTGAATTGCAACACGTCGCACCGCAGATTGGGTACCGCGTCCTCTGTGCTTTGTTTGCGTTTCATGCACACCCTTTGCAGGAAATGACAGCAGGCTATGGACATCGGGAATGCGGCGTGTTTTTAAACGCTCGCGCTGGAAAAGAGCGCGTGTAAAGCGCCCCTGGAAAAGCCGCTGCGATGAGGCAAATGGGTCGATGCGCGAGCAATAAAGTGCTCATAAGTGCCGGGTTCCAGCGCGTAAATTTGTCACTTTTGATCAAATTTTCCATTTGCGCGCTCTTATAATTCTTCCAGTGTGCCCGCGTGGCTTCATTTTAACTGAAAACCAGGGGAAATTAAATCGTGCGCCTGCTGCCACACAGCTTCATACAGAAAGCCCCGCACCGCGGTGCTTTTGATTTACCCATAATGAATAGGGAAAGGCGCTGTCAATCAGAGAAAACCGCGCGACAGTGAGGGAGACGGACAGCTCTAAGATTTGTGCGCCGCTATACACTGCAGCTAATTTGTACAAAATACCTCTGAAAGAATAACTAAAGCATGAGTCCGTTTTTTTGTTCTCTCTCTTCCAGGTATTGGAGAAAAATAACCGCCAATCAATAAAACAACAGAAGTTGGGTTTTTTTTCTATGCAGGATCACAGCAGCCTCCTAATATATTGATCAAAGGTCACAGCCCCTGTGTAGACAGGAGTATTCCTAGCAGGCATTTTTGAACTTGTTTGTAATTCCTAACATCGATAAACAGGTGGATATTTCTGAATATTTTCGCACAGTATTGAAGGCCTCTTGGTAGTGGTCTGTTTTTTCCTCCCTCACAGTAAATAGTGGGTAAAAGAAGAGGGATATATCCCATCTTTGGTGTATCGATTGATGTTTATAGACAATTCAGTCACTGAGCATGGCTTTATTTTGTTGCTGACACACGGGGGTGTGGCCTGATGGTCCCTATGAGATACGCTGTGTGATTG
Source organism: Anguilla pacifica (assembly GCA_039654925.1). Taxonomy (NCBI): domain Eukaryota; kingdom Metazoa; phylum Chordata; class Actinopteri; order Anguilliformes; family Anguillidae; genus Anguilla; species Anguilla pacifica. The sequence continues at coordinate 1,731,190 of CM077301.1, read as the reverse complement.
GCCAGATGTGTTGGCTGCCAGTTACATTCCATCAGTCAGGTACTCTGTGATGTCAACAGTTGCAGGGCTAGTCCAATGCCAGATAGAGAATCTGGTCACATGACTGCAGATGAGATGGCAGTTGAGGCTGCACACTGCCTTTTTCCCCATCAAAGGAAACCTGTTCATTCATTAAATGGAATGTCAGTCTTTTCCTTTGCTTTCCAAACCATCACTGTGAGCCCTTCTGGAGTTCAGAGTTTGCCTGTCCCAACCTGGAGTTAATCTGTCTCTGTCTGGAGTTAGCCTATCTTTGTCTGAACCTAGCCGGTTCCTGTTGATTTGCAATGACCGCTGAAATTATTATTTAATGCTCATCTCACTAAAACACAAGACAAGTACAACTCCCAACATGGTGCCACTCCCAACATGAATGCTATAAATAACAGTAATATATCTGTATCATATTCATTTTTCGCCGGCCCGAGTTTGAGTTTATTAAAAAATTACACTGAAGCAAATGGATTTAATAGCAAAGGGAACATCGAAGCTAGACAGCTGCTACTTGACATCTGTGTGTAATTCTGTCCAGCCATGTCGCCGCTTTTTAGTTAGTGTAGGTTATGTACCAATGCCATGCATGCTATTTACAGAACTCACACGGCCGTGCTTTTAGACGGTATATCGCATGAGCATGATTCGGCATGCAATGCGAATAACTCGAGCGAAGAGAGATCACTTCTCTTCAATTTACGTGTAATCCGGATTTTCCTTTCAAGGGCATTTCCCTCCTCGGTCCTCTCAGTGATCGCTGGACCCGCTAACAGACAGCAGCTGGCTTATAGCATCGCCGTTCCCTCTGAGGAAACTAAACAATCGGGGAACGGGCCCATCTTCCTGCGCGACACAGCAATTACGAGGGGGCTTTTTCAACATTTTAACTAGCGATTAACCGGATGCTTTCCTCCATACATATTTAAGAATGTATGGGGGTGAGATCTTTTTTCTTTTTTTTAAATGGACACAATGATGAAGAAACTTATGATATAGCATAGCAACAGACAGTAATTTGTTTGTGTAATAACACTGGCAGAGGTGGTGGTAGAGTATTTACTTGGAAAATATATTTAATCTTAACTGCTGCCTAAGTTTACATTCCCCCAAACACAACTTTATTGATGTCACACGACCATTTCGCTGAAAATACGCCAGCATTATACCTTAATCACATTTTGTAGCTGGTCATTAACATCTGGCCATTATACAGAATTGCACTTTGCTTTGAGGACACGTTTTAGAATCAATTCGAAAGGTTTCCTTTTAATTGGTTTTCTTTCAGTTTCACCAAGTAGGTCTTATTTTAAGATATCCACTAGAGGGAGCTCTAGATTTTTTCTCTGCCTCAGTTTACAGAGATTGTCTTGACGGCATTTATTCCTGGAAAATTCCTTAGTTTCTCATTCTGTGTCTCGTGACGGTAAGACGTGATTGGGCGAAATCGTAACTGGCAGTACTATATAACTGTATATACTGTATAAAAAAATACTGTACATCAAGAACCTGTAGTACTAGTTTCATAGAATATTTGTTTTCTCCTAATTGTCGCCACATCGGCAGTTTTAAAGAATATTCAAGCGAGAGCCAAGAGACAGTTCCATTTAAATACTGACTTAACGGTACTGTTGTTAGTGTCAATATTATGTTATTCTTCCAGTTAACGGGATCGCTAGGAATATAAGCTAAATCAAAGTGTGTCAAGTAAGTTCGTTTAAATATAACAATTACCAAGTTGTTTATATTACAAGATAACTTTATATCATTGTACGCTGTGAACAGTACAGCTGAAGCAACGGGTAACAGGTTATAGGGATCAAATCATGATTGGGACATCACAATAAGGAACGCACAGACATCCAGCTTTAAAAATATTTGTAGACTAAAAGAATGACGAAAATTCCCTGCACTGTAAATAAACACAAGCGAGGCTCTAGTTGGGAGTTACTGGCCTTTCAAAGTTTCAGACTAAGCGAGTGTGCAGAATACACTGGGCTGTCCTGAGGCGATGCATAAGTTGTTTGTTTCATTTAAGCTGACAGCTGTGGCCCTGCAGCCCTCTGATTTATAATAACAATAAACAATACGCATCAAAAATTTTTTATGTTGTATCTGTAGAGTACTTTTTCTGTTTTACGGTGTATATTCTCAGAGTATTTTAAATTTGAATCTTTTCCGTTGAACGTTACGACTCACAGGGGCGTTACCCGGAGCTGAGACAGAAGCGCGGACACGCCCTCGCGGTCCCTTACGCGGTGAGAAATGGGGCTGGTGCCGTCGTCGGAGGAGAAGGAGGAGTTCCGGAAGGCGGTGGGGGCCCACATTTACGAGGCCATGCTGCAGAGCGGGGCGCTGCCGGACGTGGGCATCGAGCGCCACCTGCTGGACAGCCCGGGACTGCGGCCGGGGCCGGCCGCGCGCGACCGCTTCCGGGAGCTGAGGAAGCACGTGGACGGCAGAGGCCCCGCCTACCTGAAGGAGCTGATGGGCAAGCTGGCCGCCTTCACCGAGGAGCCGCGGCTGACCGGCCTGCTCACCCTGCTGGTCTCCATGGCGATAGAGACGGCGTACGCGTCGCGGAGGGGGGGCCCCCCGCAGGGGGCGGTGCCCGAGGAGCGGCTGGCCCAGCTGCGGGACCTGACGGAGGAGTACCTGAAGCGCCACGGCATGCACCTGGACGACGAGCGGAAGCTGCGGGAGGACACGGAGCGGCTGGAGGGCCAGGTCAGCCTGCTGCTCACCCAGATCAAGAACGCGGCGCTGGCGGACGGCCTCGTCAACTCCAGAACCCTCAAGCACTGGGTCAACGGCGCCGCCTTCCACGTACAGGTACGACACGGAGGCGCTGGGGAGGTAAAACACTCCACGTCAGAACCTCAGGGAATTATGGGCTTTTCTATCAGGAAAGTTCTAGATCAGGGGTGTATAGTCTGATTCGGAAAGGGCCAGTGTGGGTGCAGGTGTTTGTTTCAGCCCAGCACTACGACAGCTGGTTTAACTATTTAACTAATCATAGTCTTCAGTCAAGACCTTGACAAGTAGAAACAGGCGTTTTAGTGCTGGACTGAAATAAAAACCTGCACCCACACCGGCCATTTTTAGGTAAGTTTGGACACCCCTGGTCTAGAAAAATCACATGCCTGACCGGTACAGGAGCGTGAAAAAGTATTTTCCCCCTTCTTGATTTCCTTTACTAATGCATATATCACAGTGAATGGTTTCAGATCTTTAGACAAAATAAGTGAATGAATAAAGTGATCAGGCGCTTCTTCACGGCGCTGTGTGTCTCCTCTCCTGAACGCAGATGCTGATCCACCTGGCGCGTCTGGGCCAGCAGAGTGCTGGACCCGCCCGAGCTGCCATCGCCGCGTACCGGGAGGACCTGCGGGAGCTGCTGCTCGCCTACAGGAAGTACAAATCCGCCACCGTGCGCGTGTCCAAGCGCAGCGAGCTGCGATTGGCCGAGGAGGACGGCGGCCCCGAACACTCGCTCGCCGGGTACAGAGTCCATGACCGCGAGGTGGGCGGGGCCACGGACGTGCCGCTGCCCGAGGACACGCCCCCGGCCTGCCGGCACCTGGACGCCGCCTTCTGCGCCGAGGCCTACCTGGACCACCTGTTCGCCAACTACCCGCAAATCACGGACATGGAGGCCTACTTCTCCCACACACTCAGCAGCCTGCCTGCGCTCATACCTCAGACAGGACTCCCCCAGTCCCCCGCCAGTACGGCATTAAAACCTTAACCTAATGGAATATGCCGCACAATACTGTACATATGTGGAAGATATGATTCATATGTTCAGCCAAAATATACTTTTAAGTACAGTATACTGCAATATAAAATAGAGGCGATTTGCACATTTGTCAGTGTATTGTGAAGTTTTGCAATATCTGAATTCGTTTTAATAAATTGTACTTAAATACGTTTGCAGTGTGTTAAATTTTTTTTTTTAAAAAGTGCTTTGCCATGAAGCAGGAACAGACTGTAATGTTCCACTGGGTGAACAGGACGAGGATGCTTCTGACTGAACAGGGGGGCACTCCTCTTTTACAACCGTCACAAAACCCAGAAATGGAATGCCATAATCCACGCTCCAGACGACCCGCTTAATTCCGAAAGACCCCAATGTAAAAGAAATCTACAAAAACTAATGGGATTTAGGGTTAATTTCCGATATCCAGGAGGAGTGGAACTGGCTGGTACGCACGGGGCGGATATAAGCACCGTATTCCACCATCGCCCCGGAAACGATCAGCGGCCCATTTTAATGGCGCTAAAATGCTGCAGCCGGCAGCCAAACTCATTCCGGCACCGACAGCTGGACAGACTCTGTCCCCTTCGTCCCTCCCCGGCTTAAACAGGGCTATGAGTGACACGGTTCGGGTGTATATTGCAGTAATACAGCCTGGCCCCCAGCCACCATCCTCAAATTGAGAATGAAAAAGCTTTACTGAATCTTATTGAATCCAAGTTTTTTCAAGGCTGTTCCTCCCCTGAGGAGCACTATTTTTTTTCCTTTTGCAGACTGAACAAAATTTTCATTTTGGCCTTTCTTCCTTTAAAGCTGGAGCTGCCCCAGACAGACTTTGGCGTTTATAAAGAATAGTTCATTTTCTGGGGTTCTTTGATATTATTTCAGTTTTTGGTTTGCGGTGGCATAATGACACTGTGCAAGCCGCTATGGAGTTACTTGGTGTACTTTCTCGCATTATTTAGACCACAAACTGCAGTTATATACTTAACACTGCAAAGCTGGAAGGCAAGCAGAAACTTCTCTAAATATCAAAAATACCCGTCACACAAAAACTGCCTTGGTTGATCAGAAACATGCATCCATTCATCCATTATCTAGACCAGCTAATTCCTGGTCAGGGTTGCAGGTCTGCTGGACCCTATCCCAGCATGCATTGGGCGAGAGGCAGGAATACACCCCGGACAGGTCTCCAAAACATATACTAAAACTGAAATCAAAGAAACCCCAGAAAGTAAACACTCCCTTTAAGAAAGTGCCACTTCCTCCAGCGACCCACAGACAGGCTGTTTTGTGGCTGCATTGTTGCCAGTATCATATCCACACGGGACCAAATGCTAACGTGTCTGTCACAGCTGTTGTGATTCATGGCCTGCTCCACTGAGCCCAACTGAAACCAGCACTGGAGAGCTGAAGCTCGGGGAAAGGCTAATGCTAGCATCCTTTCACTAGTACAGGAGAGCTGAAGCTTGGGGAAAAGCTAATGCTAGCATCCTTTCACTAGTACAGGAGAGCTGAAGCTTGGGGAAAGGCTAATGCTAGCATCCTTTCACTAGTACAGGAGAGCTGAAGCTTGGGGAAAAGCTAATGCTAGCATCCTTTCACTAGTACAGGAGAGCTGAAGCTTGGGGAAAGGCTAATGCTAGCATCCTTTCGCTAGTACAGGAGAGCTGAAGCTTGGGGAAAGGTTAATGCTAGCATCCTTTCGCTAGTACAGGAGAGCTGAAGCTTGGGGAAAGGCTAATGCTAGCATCCTTTCGCTAGTACAGGAGAGCTGAAGCTTGGGGAAAGGCTAATGCTAGCATCCTTTCGCTAGTACAGGAGAGCTGAAGCTTGGGGAAAGGATAATGCTAGCATCCTTTCGCTCTGCTCTGGAGTCTGCCTGCCAGAGACGCGTGAAGGACATTCTCTCTGTGACTGCCGTGCTTCACAGTCCGAGCGCTAACGCAGGACCAGGCCAGCGTGGCTCGGGAGCTTCAGAGACCTTCCCCCGTCTCCGCTCCATCCGTAACCCTGGCAACATAATTCCATCCGTAACCCTGGCAACATAGTGCCATTAATTAATAGGCTTAATGAACACAAGGTCTGGCTAAATAACTGGAGTAATTACGAAGCTTAATGAACCAGCAGGTGAGAATGTGCTGGTGACATTGTTTTTTAAACCATTGTGACCGAACATCCAGGCTCAGACTCTTAGTAATCAATCAAGCTGTGCGTTAGAGCTTGGCGGCAACAAAAACCAGGAAAAAAAACACTGGCTTTAACTGGACCGGAGTCTCCCCAAACAGTCTGCAGTACACTGAGCACCTAAAAGCAGTTCAGTGCAGCTGTTATGAGTGCCACACCTTCACTTCCTGCACACTGTCACATGACCTCTTCAGTGTTTTAGAGGGAAATGGGACTCATCTAATGTACACTTCCTCCATTCTGGAGTGTGTCATTCATGTTTAGCTGTATGATCAAAAATGAAAGTAAATCAAAGGATATATTAATTCTGCCTGACATTCTGCTCTTTGTTTTCGGTTGAACATTTTGTCTACGTTAGACAAAATGGCTCTTGCTCCCGTTAAAGCACAGCCAAGTGAAGCACCACGTCTGAGACATGTTGAGGAGCACGTGGAGAGTGTGATTGGCAGGGGCACCGTTTCCGTCAGAGAAGCGGTTTGTGACTGCGGCTGCGCATGGACACGCAGCTGATCGCTGTCCAGCCGCTGGAGTCACGGCAAGATAGTCAATAATGCAGCGAAGGCAATGAGCCTCCCGTTTCTGCAGGGGCCCCACCCACACAAACACATCCCAGATACTGAGAGTGCCTGTGAGCTGTCCACACCCCCCCCCCCCCTAATCTAATCCTGTGAACAGTAAAGCCCTCTCAGACAGGGAACCAGACACTATAACATCCATTTTTTATGTTTAATATACAGCTAGAACCCCACCTGTCACACAGATGATTTCTTGACATTGCAAAATGGCCGAAGGGTTTCAGGCAGTCTTTGTCATCCCACAGGAACTTAAATAGTGCACGATTTTTCCACTGAGCGTCCTCACAATGCACCTTTAGCAAGTTTTTTAGGGTCACATCCAAATCTGAATACACTTTTCAGAAAGTAACAGATAAGGTGCTGTACATATATATTTTCTCCTCTATGCAGGCTACACAAGCCAGAGATGCGTCCGCGTCTACCAAGATTGATAGTGATCCGTACAGAGCCACACAAGTGGAGGAATTGTGCAGTCTCCTTCTATGTATAACTCTTATTTAACCTTTCCCAGAGACGAAAGGTTAAAACTTTATTTCGGAGTCAGATAACCGAGACAACATTAGATTACTCCTGTTTCAGTGGCACTGGGGAAGGCTACAAGCGTTCCTTCACCACTCCGATACTCCCGCTGTTTGGTGTATCGGAGGGAAATCTGGCACTTCCATCGTGCCAGTTTTAATTCAGGTAATAAACTAAATATTCCCAAGTAAATTTACCCAGGTGAGCACTACTGCCAGCCCATGGAATAAGCAGTTGATGAAGAATCCAATTCTAGCCTGTGTGAAGAAGACACACCAGCTAACAATTGTTTTTTTCTGTCAGAAAGATGTAGAATGGATGAAACACTGGGCTGCCAGACTTCAGTGCACCTTGTTCCACTGTACTGGGAGAGTTCCATCGTGCACCACTCACCACTTCCTCCAGGTGCACACCAAACCTCCAATCAGCCTCCGGCGCGTTCTCCCCACAGTTTAACAGAGCAAACGAGGACAGGAGTGCTGAGTTGCGCGAATAAGATCGATACACCCCCCACCCCACCTAATCCCATAATCCCGGGTCAGAAATAAACGCATTTGTAAAATAAAAGGGATTTCATTACCCACAGCTCCAGCTCACAGCCTCAGCCTATAAGAGGCTTTCAGTGGCACTGCGAACAGTAAACAAACCCTTCTTATGTTAACACTTCCTTTTCTGGAGTCTAAGCAGGAGTAAAACTTCAGGCTTCAAACCAAGTATGAAGCCAAACGTAGAGTGTGTCATTCTACAGAAAAAATAAAATAACTATCATTCGTAGCATCTGGCACTAATGATGGATCAACCAGCATCAGCCATAGCGAATGAAAGTACAGGACAGAAAGTGACCTTATGAAAGCATTTATATTTTAGGACATGTACAATGTACACACTGTAAAAGTTTGCCCTTCATTCAGTCTACGTGTATCATTACTAGGTGACATAGGTGCATTAACTGTCTTAACTACTGCTTGTATTTTTTCCATAGACTGTGTTGTTGCCGTTCTCGTTGTGTTAGTGTTAATCAGTTTAACCTTCAGGGTCCAAGTTGAACTATGCGGTTGTTCCCTATACTTGGACCGGTACTTCTCTCTAGGGTTTTCGTCATACTTGTTCCTGGTTATGGTTATACACTTTGTTGTACGTCGCTCTGGATAAGAGCGTCTGCCAAATGCCTGTAATGTAATAATGTAATTACCATAACTTCAAAATGTAATAGTTTTTGATTGTTTTTGTCACAAACATAGTTTGGAGCCCCACTAGTTTGTTTGAAAGCTAATAAACCAAAGACCTGAGACAGGCATCCAAAGAGAAACAGCTTGTGCTGGACTTGTATTGATTAAGTTTGCTCATCTCCCTGTATTGTCCCAACCGTGCCAAATATTTTATAGTCTCAGTGCTCTTGTCAATAATTTCGGATGCTGGCTGGTGCTTTAATCTAATTCAGTGTATTTTCTTCAGCTACTTAGTACAATAGTGCAGAAATAGTCCGCAGTTTGACCATCCAAACCCAGGAGATTCTGTGTTTCACTCTAACAGTGCTATCGGATGAGAGTTTACTCTGACTGGTAAAATCAAATCTTACAAATACAGTCCTGAGAAATTAATACAATTATAAATCTAAATCTATGTAATGTACTTATCAGTTATCAGGAAAAAATTCACCCCCAGTTGGAATTAATAGCACTATTAAGCACTAATAAGTTCACAGGTCTGTCTGTTTGTGTCATTCTTTCTCTCATTTCATTTCTTCCTGCGTCCCATTTTTGCACAAGTCTTTTTTTTTTGGAACAAGCTGTATTTTTTTTTTTTGTTATATTGGGTTTCAGGTCAAATCACTAATGAACTAGTTCAGCTCGGGCTAAATGTATATGCATGCGACACTGACCTGGTTTCATTCATTTAAACAGCATGGCAGTCTCACCTAAAAGCCCTTTTTAAAACTCACCAAACACAGTTTGCCATGGAAAACAAACACTTCATAAATCAAAGCTGAAGAGAAATGGAGGTTTAACCTCAGACTCGGCAGATCGAGCACATCCTGGCACCATCCTGCATCCCCGTTCCACTTCCTCTTGTTTCTTAACCACAGCAGATTCCAGGCAGTAACCATCTCTGTTGCTAAGCTACAGTATGGTACCAACCACCCCATTTCCACAGTGCGTACTCAGCCACGCCCCTTTACAGGTTTTCGGAAGCAGCGCCATATTGGAGTGTCCTGTTCTCAATGACAGTTGAAGTTTAAATTTCACAAGGCATAGTGCATCGGGAGAGCCTGGAGCCCTGGATTCAATCAACATCTGGCCTGGCCTTGGACTTCACACAAGCGTTCCCACATAGTTCAGCAAGTGAGCCTTAGCTCAACTCGCCAAAGTGTGTTTATGTAAAAAAAAATAAATAGATAAAATGAACACTGGAACGTATTTGAGTCAGAGTGAGACTGTAGGACTGTTGGCTGAATCCAGGCATTGGAACTGATCAGACAGAGCACAAGGACGGCAGTCACGTGCGCTCTCACGTGCACTCTCACGTGCACTCTCATGCGATGGCTGCCCCCCGCGCTTTTTAATTGGCCAGGCCATTTTTCCGCCGATTTCATTACCTGGGAACAGCGTGAGGCAAACTGCCGCTGAGAGGCATTATCCCAGAATTCCTGACTGACAGCCCAGGTTCTCTGCAAAGACTGAGAACAAAAAAAAAGTTTGAGTGGAGTGGGAGGTTTCCAGACGTACAGTAGGCCCCGAATAAAAGCTACTCTCAGGCTGCCGAGATAATGGTAGACCGTGTGGCCTGCAATTATCCGGCGATTGTCCCAGCAATTACGTCTGAAAGGCAGAAAGCCCTCTCGCGCGCCGATATGTCAATGCACACTTTCCCAGCTCTTCGATAATTCCCTTTCATAAAGTCCCTTCAGATGCTCGGCTGAAAGCCCCCAGAACAGGACAATGTTCAGAGTCTATTTTTGTCTTGGCTGATCAATTGGATTTGTATGTGGGGGGAGGCACAAGGCCACTAGCCTGGGCTAAGTAAGGAGCAGACTCTGACTGCAGGGCCACACTGCTGGGGTACAGCCAGTCTCCTCGTAGCAGGGGTAGGGGGGGCTTAAGACAACCTGGGTTAGGCAGGAGTGTTGTACAAAGGTCACAGGTTCGATTCCCTGGTAGGACACTGCCGTTGCACCCTTGAGCAAGGCACTTAACCTGCATTGATTCAGTATATATCCAGCTGTATAAATGGATGCAATGTAAATGCCGTGTAAAAGTTGTGTAAGTCGCTCTGGATAAGAGAGTCTGCTAAATGCCTGTAATGTTATGTAACACAATGTAATGTTTGCCTGTAATGCAATTTAATAAAGCCTCATTCACAGGACAAGCATCAAACACTGCATTCAATGGCAAGTAAGGAGGAGACTGCACATGAGAAAGAATTGAGCGTCGCCAGCTTTTGAAATTTGACATCATCCGTTCAGGAAGACAGGCGGTTTGGCAACGTGATTGGACGCGCTGCGAAAGGTCAGCATCGAACCGGGTCAAAGTTCAAACGACCTGAACTTTCAGCGTCGTGACTCGGCTTCACTTGTGAGCCGTGCGCTACACCAGGAGTATCGCTGGCATAAAGGCGGGCATCAATGCTCCCTCCGTAGGACGTGAACGGTCTGACGCCATGTTGAGTGGTTTGAAGCTGATCGTGTGCAAGCAGCTTCCAGGCTTTCTGCCCATCAGCGCTAGCTCTCTTCTGTAGCACTGTGTGACCTCTAGTGTGCAAAACAGTCAGTGGCTAACAGGCAAGCGCACTGTAAAATGCACACACTTCAGAAGCAGGGCTCCCTGCTTGGGTAACAGGAGGCACAAAGGTGTCTGGAAAGGCCCGTAAATAAAGAAACGCCAGTACATAAAATGTTAAACAAAGAAATTGGATTATATTTGATGCCAGAAAGTACTTCCACAGTCTGCATGCTTGCCTGAATCACTCGAAACTGCAAAGCATAAACTTTAACAACCAATATTGTATTTCATCCATAAACATTTTTCTAAAAGATAAGCAATGTCCGTGAGAATATATACCCTCTGGAGTTCATCCAAACTAAACCGTGAATCCACAATCTGTACGGCTCTAGTACTCCATGTGTAGCTGTGTTTAAACTGAATTATACTTTACAGCACCAGCCAGCAAAGGAAACTAGGAAGCCTTGATTAAAAACAATTTCATATTTAAGCATATTTAACTAGGTTACCATAGTGTGAGGAAATATATGCAATTAAAAATATCAGCTGAAGAGAAAATGAAGAGATTACCAGGGGAAGAATAAATTGGTAGCGTACTCAAGTTTATATTGTAAACCGACGGCTAAATATAAAATAATAAAGCAGCCCTTTCAAGAAAGTAAGTGTTCCTGGTTGGGGATTTTCCTGCCATCTGTTCTCATGGAAATTTCTCCTCTTATTTGGAAAGTATTTTAAGATGTTAATGTGTACTGCACACTTACGCACGCCTGATAAGCTTCGGCTTTGAAAACCCTTTCGCTGTCAGCGCACTGGCCGCACGCAGTTACGAAACGGGGCGTGACAAATTCCGCCGGGAACCGTTTCATCAGAAACGGGCGATTCAGGAGGTTTAAGCAAACTGGATTTCTGAAAGATCGGGGATCAAAGCGCGGCATTTGTGTGGCATATTGTCACTGACGCGCGGCGCTCACGTCTTCCAGGATATGAGCTGGAAAATCCGCTGCTCCGGTTTCCAGCCCCGCCGCTCGTGAGGATCTGATCTGATCTTCAGAAGACGAACCGCCCCGGCTTCTTCATCAGAAAATCCCTTCAATTTAGCGCCTCGCTCGCAACTTAGCGCCTCGAACACACAGCTCTCAAAGCCCTCAAAAGCCGTCGTTCACACTTGCCTCAAGACTCAATTTGCAAGCAGCTAAACAAAATTCATCTCGTAGCATGATTTTCTGTAAGATTTGTCCTGTTAGTTACTGTTTCCATACAGCAAAAGTCAGCAAGCCAACAAACAAACAAGCAAAAAAAAATAATACTAATAAATAATGAAGACTATGCCAATCACAGGAAAGAACTGGGTAAACTAAACATACACTGAAAGAAGGCTTAATTCTAAGGTCCTGTGTGGATAAAAGGAGTTCCTGTAGATTCCTTTCAGTCAGCTGACAGTTTAGGCCTAGAAAAACAGGAGTGTGAACTCTTTAGCCAATCAGAGATTTAAATGAATCACAGTGTTGAAACACTTGAAAAAGCAGCAGACACCGAGGCCCTGTAGAACTTCTGCCTGACACATTAACAGTCCTCTCATTTCACAAAGCTGTCTGCTGTGAGTCAAACATCATTACCAGAGGAAGAGATGCCGATAAGATACTTTCAAACATGTTGCCATTCAAATGAAAATAAAATAACAAAGCCACCGATGTCATTAAAATGAAACAAAAGGTTCTGATAAATATTTGTCATTTTAACAGACCGTAGGTAACCGCTATACTCCCATGGCACAAACATCCATTTAAAGACGTCTTTCATTTGTGAGTCAGTGCAAGGCCATTCGGGGAAGTGTAAACACATGAGCCCCATTTGACACTGGCTCTGCGCATCATTCTGCTGGTATTTACAGAAAGAAAGAAAAAAGAGCGGATGGCACTTTTTCACATCAACTCAAAGCCCAAGACTTTGGCAGGAGATTGAAAGAGGCTTTTATCACATGAAGACGGCATAGCAACGTGATAAATGTGAGATGATGGGCCGTCTGGCATGATCGCTGTTATTTGAGCTGAGCTCGGACTGAAAGATAGTTGGCATTCTCCCTCACTCAAAATGCCAAAGAGTTAAGAACACGACTCAGAATACGCGTACAATCAGTTCAGGCTCTTTGGTGACTGCTCACGATGAGCCCGGTGCTCCGGTTCAGTAAAGGTCAGAGGTCGTTGAAGGTGAGGGCACATTGAGGGACAAGAGAAGGACACACGGACCCCACAGATATTCTCACAGAGAAACAAACTCAGACTCGCGCTCGCATTCAGTCTCTCTCTCTTACTGTCTAATGTGCTTTATTTGCATGACAAGTGAACCTGTGTTGCAAAAGCATCCAAGCACACAAAGGAAAGGGGAAAAGAGATGAGGAACAGAAGGCCTCTATCACACAACCACCATCTGACCCTTTAAAGAGCGGGCTGTTTAGAATGTTTCTTTTTCTAAGTCAGTGTTCTAGAACTCCACTGCTTTCAGTCACCAGCAGTGACTGTGACATCAGCATTAGAATGTTCGGGTAAGAACATTCTAATCAGATGTTCGTGACCTCACACCTTAAAGGGCTAAAGGGGTAATACTGTGTGGCTGGGCAGCAGGCGGGGTCCTGCTGACATCGGCTGTACCTCCAGGTAGGACAGGGCTGCTGTGCCCTTGTGAAATGCACTTAAGCTGAAATGCTCTTCTGACAGCCCAGCTGTAAATCAGAAAGTGAAAGATGTGAATTCTTGAGTGACTGTGAACGGGGGCCTCAGATAAATGACGGCACGTGTAAATTCTCAGTTTAGCCGCTCCCAAAGCACCCAATTATCCTGGCACCGTGTCCCAGAACACCCTGAAGCCGCTGGTAACACACAAAGCTCTGTCACCTTCATCAACCTGAAAAACAAGAAAGCAGGAACAAAATAAGGAACCAAAAAAAGCAGAGCCCATGGCCGTCTTTCTCCAGCCTGCTTGGCTTGGAAACTGCAGCGCACACTGGTGAAACTGCAGCGCACACTGGTGAAACTGCAGCGCACACTGGTGAAACTGCAGCGCACACTGGTGAAACTGCAGTGAACACTGGTGAAACTGCAGCGCACACTGGTGAAACTGCAGCGCACACTGGTGAAACTGCAGTGAACACTGGTGAAACTGCAGCGAACACTGGTGAAACTGCAGCGAACACTGGTGAAACTGCAGCGCACACTGGTGAAACTGCAGCGCACACTGGTGAAACTGCAGCGCTGGCTCAGCAGTGAGGTCAAAGCGCAGGCTGATGTAAACAGGGCCGTGCGCACACGAGACTGCCAGATGACACCAGCAACGGCTACGAGGCAAAGAGGAGCGAGACGGCTGTGCACAAAAAAATGTTCACCCCCCCACCCCCCCCCCCCACCATTGGAACCGGTGTCAAAATCACAGAAACTGTCGTGCAATTTTTTTTTTGTGGAGGGAGGGGAACGTCCGCCTGGTCTGCTACGGCAATCCGATTCCCCCCTGTGCCCACGCGGTGTGAAGACGCAGCTCTGAGTCACAGCCGATCTCAGATCTCCACGACCCGTCTGACTTTGCGCCGCACCCCGCCGCGGGGAGCTGGCGGGGGAAAGCGCAGCGAGATTTAGGATATACGGAACGCTGCAGGAGGATTAGGGTTAATCTTAATCTGCCCCTGGGAGATTAATCTCCTCAGATTACACTTTCATCGCTTAATTACTGAGGGGAGCAGGGGGCCGGAGGGCCGGGGCTCTGACAGCCAGAGCGTCCGCGGGCGAGGAGAACGGGAGGATAATCCGGAGAAGGACGGGGCGAGAGGGAAAAGAGCCGGTGGGACGAGGGCTAATCCTCGCCGTTGCGCTTTTGGGACCACAGATTAAACTTCTCCGGTTCCTGGCGAGGGAGACGGCTTTCTACGCGCACCAGGGTTTACTGCTGGGGTCGGTGGTTTTTCTCTCTTTTATGAATTAGCCTGAGCCCACATCATCGCCTTAATTATGCTCAGTGGGGTTATTATCAGCCCTATCAGTCCTAACTCACTGACTGCATCCACCAGCAATAGGCAAGGAAAGGTCGTATGCAGACGCTGAAGGGCCAACACCACTGCTGTGCACAGCATACCAATCATATAGTGCACAGTTTCACCACTCTCAAGCCTTACTGGAGAATATAACGTGTGTAAACAGAATGGTCTCAGAGTTATCACAGTACAGAGACCTGTAGCACAAAGTCATAGCCATTACTGGGGCGGCAAAAAAAAACTAGTGACCAAGGAAATTAGATTTATGGGGTATAATTACTCACTCTCCTGCATTTTTATGATCCGGCTGGAGGAAGTTTAAAGACATTCTTGGCTCTACGTGAGCAGCAATACAACAGCCAGCGAGCCAGACTATTTTTAAGGCTTCATCTCTCACATTTGGAGCATTTCTCAGGCAGGGTCTCTCCGCTAACTCGTGCTTGTGAACACATTTAAGTCACCAGCCACTCTTTCAACAGCGTGCATCAGTGCAGGGAGAACGAGGCTTCATTAAACCAAAAATACAAACAACCGCGATAATCCACCTGTGACTCACTGATTTGAACCAAGCATCATGACAAATGATTGGCTGCATCTGAAAGAGCTTACTAGCCTACTTTTGAAATTACAAGTAGCATATAAGTAGTATATAACTTGCATACTCAACAGTAGGCAAGCAAGCAGTTTCAAACACTGCTAGTGTCACCATTTTGTTGTAGACAGCATGACCTTTTGATTGGTTCAGAAAAGTGTTCGATGGGACTGGCAGCTCACTGAAGCTCCTCCCATCATTTAGTTCATGAAACCTCACTTTGCTGCCGCTAGCTTGTGGTTCCAAGAAACCTTTACATTAGATTTATTTGGCAGACGCATTCATCCAAAGCGACGTACAATAAGTGATTACCAAAGGTCATTGGCACAACTACAAAACACAGGCCCAACAAGGTACAATACTAATTATGTAACACTTCTTCATAGTCATGAACACCTTTGCAGTAAGCATAGGCTAGGTCAGAAAGTAATGTTAAGTCAAACTAGGAGGCATGACAACCTACAACATTAAGACCATCAAGATAGTACATATAAACATAACAGCTCTGTACAGGTTGCTTTTGGCTTACTTTTAAGTGATTTTCTTGCTTTAGATTATAAACTCCCAAATGTCCTGATATCCACCACTATAAAGCTGCCAGGTATTCAGGAACTTCCGTATTTAAAATATCCTTCATCTAGGGCAATCTAAAACATACACAAAAATGTTAATGGCGGCAGAATAATTACAAGCTACATGGTCTCTAAAAATGGATCAATGCGCCATTAAAATTCAGGTTAAATTGCCCAATATAAGCTCAGATAGACGTGAAGGATATAATTTAATTTAGAGGTTCCACGCTTTTTAGCGCATTCCTGACCGTACATTTACATTCGCCTGAATTTAAGAGAATGAGAATTTCAATTTTGTGTCGACGCCCCTGATGAAAACTAGCACTGAGCACGCAACATACCCTCTCACACCATGTGGATTCGGATAGTCCTTGTGCTTGTGAACTCGGCTGCAATTTTACTGTAATGCTTTAATGTTGAAGATAGTGGCTTGATATTGGCTTACTCAATAGAACATATTTCAGTTGCAACTGCACGTAGGACTACCCTTGATAGGACCAGGCCGCTCCCTCGGCCAGTCGTTCCCCTCATAAACTCCCCTCGATTTTCTACGGACCGCAACACACGAAAGCTTTGGAAGCTGCGTTATAAAGCGTTTTTACTAAATCAACAGTGAGAGTTAATGCTAAATAACTCCCCGAAACATTACTCTCGAACAACCAGAACTCTGCACAACCTCTGCCTGCACCTCGGCAACATTCTCACCTGAGAAAGGGGAAGTCGTCGTATGACCGGGCGTGTGCAAATCACGTGGTACCACTTTAATTAGTCAAAAAACCATTTTGAAACACCTGCGTTAGTGCATGCTTTACGCAAAAGACGTGTTTTTTTCTTCTTCTTTTTTTAGCGTTCCAATGTAAAAAATTGTAACAGAAATGTCGTCATATTGTATAATATTTAGCAAACAAGCCTAGTGAATTAATAGTTGCCCGTTTCATATGGCTAACCTGATTTACAATTAAATATTTATCCATGGCTGGACACCCTGAGAGTGGACACCAGTGCGCATAAACTTTATTTAATTAGCTCGTTCATGAATACGATTCTATCTTACAAAATGTTACTCCCAGTGTATATGCGGTTTATTTATCTGTTCTGCTGTGTGTAGTGTAGGGGAAAAAAACCAAACGTTGCAATTTGATTTCATCCAAGAGTGGAATTATCTTTCTGTGAAGAGGAAGCAGAGTCCAAGAATTATGATGTCCTGCCATCTGTGAAACATGAATTTTTATTATGCTCGTTATTGATCTGATTATGTACGTGAATCTCCCAGTATTGTAAAAGTTATTTCATTCTGTGGGTTCTCCTTGTAAGCAAATGGCACCTCACTTGTGTACGTAGAGCAAATTACACAGTAATAAAACCCCATTTTGAAACGGATAGAGAGAATGGACCCTGCTTCGACTGCAGGAGTTAATGGTCTTTGGAAATAAGCAGCCTGTGGATCCCAGTTTCACAGTCGGTTTGGTTAACGGCCTCGGCGTCACGTCTCCCCAGATTACCTCGGTCCCAGGAGAGCCGCAACGGGACGAATGAACATTTTATACGTCCCCGAGTCAAATGAAAACGCGCCCCCTCCCTGCAGCGCCAAACAAAGACTGTGGTGTTTAGAGCAAAATGGAACATATCAGAGTGCTCAATATGTATTGATATCTTGTTTAACATAACTCCCAAATGCAGGAAGCAAGGTGTTTTTTTTTCGTTTTTTTGTTTGAAAATAAATAAAAGCCACTTCTCCTTAGACGGTACATAGTGGTATGAGAATATGTCCTGCATGTGTGCTGTAACAATATTTGAGGTCAGAAAATATTTAAATGGCAAGTATGGTTGAGTCAAAGCGCTAACCCACACAGAGCTCAGGAAATTGGCTTGTGTATGTTGTATGAAGGACAAAAACGATCTAACAGTACAGCTGCTCATCTGCTTGCAGGTGTCAAACCTTAAACCCCTTTCAGACCCGATGCAATCATTCCATTTCAATTCCATACACTGCCATGCTGTTAATCGCTACGTAATGGATTAAAATGAAATAATGAAGATACTAGGTCGCTTTAATGAAGTTATAATGATTGTCACGACAGGGCCATGAAAAGTGATGGCTCATTTAATTAGACACCGACTCATTTCTGCGGGAGGTAAACATGTATGTCGTACTTGACACGGCCAAGTCACGGACACGCCCCGCCATCACACACTGCACCTGCGTGTTTGACTGCTACCGGGCTGGTAGTAAATCCTCCCCGTCGCCCTTGACTGGGTGGACACTCAGAAGCCAGTCATCACTTTCATCACTTTCTTTTTTTGTCAAGGCCTTTTGGAATGGAGCACGCAATTAGCCATAACGTGAAGCTACTTGGTGCCGCTGCTGAGACCTTGAAGACAACAGCGGTAAATTCATTTTTAATGCGGGATGAATATCTGAATGAAAAACAAGGATATTTAAAGGGTAGATAACAACGGATCTGATGGATTAAGGAAAGAAAATGTTCTGATATTCAATTACTTGACATTCTGTAGTAGCTGTTACACCTCCAGTCAAGATGAAGCATTAGGTCTCAATTTAACATAATTTAACGTATCTATAAAAATAACTTGGGAGTAAGTGTCACACCCCTGTTCCAACGGATCTCACGTTGCTGATATTTCACGGAAATATATTACAGATTAAAGGGTGCTGCCAATATGAAAAGTAGTAATTTCCATGATCATTCAAGTTGTTAACAAATTTCAAAGACGCAACTGTGTGTCCTTAAGAAACAAGACCAGGTCAAAACCTAGTATATGGCTGGACCGGCCGACCAGCGGTGTAAGTTCATAACTCGGCCGACCAATGGTGTAACTTCATCACTCAGTCACTCAGTCAGTCACAGACATTCACGTTTATAGGGCTGGTCCCGCTGTTGCGGTCCAGCCAATAAGAAGTCAGCATTGGAATACTGCATTTCCGCACAAGCACCATTGTTTACTGATGCTACCGTAACGGCTGATCTTCGCTCTTTTCAGAGCGTTACAATGTGCTTTACAACAGGATGATTTTGGAAATGTACATCCACTTGGACGGGCAGCATGTGTGCACTGTTAATTTTAATAGTCATTATGAACTCTCTCTTTCATATGTATATATATATATATCACAAAATATTTAGTACAAACTCCAGTTTATGTCCAGATTTGTATGAGTTTGTGCAGAACATGGAGATAACTGGGCATAAAAAAGGACAGAATGGGTTTCTGTCTTGCAATATCACAATACACATGCTGTAGGGAAATTGTGGCCAGATTTATGAAGTGAGATCTGTCATTTGCCTTCAGTGAGATCAGAACAGGCCTGTCTAAGACACCCCCAATACCAACCACATAAACAGTGTTATACCCATCAGTCTTTTCAAACAGGATATCCCAAACTTTATTTTTGTGTCAAGAAGTGTACCGTGTACAGCAATCACAGTTAGTGTATGTCCTTCCTATGTTTGTGTGCAAAGAGAAATACTAAACAAAAAACCAAACAAACAAAAAAAACAAACAAAACATCAAAGACAAAAATAATAATAATCAAGAAAACTTATTACAGTATCTTCAACTATTTAAAAACAAATAAAAAAACCTAAAAGACATAGGAAATCCCCAGCGAAACCCTGTAAATTAAGACAGATATCTTAACCTCGAATAATAGAAACAAGTCCATGTGAGCAGTGGGGTGTAGTGCTGATATCAACCAACAAACGGTGTATGACGGAGGTCCCTGATTATGATTCAAGCGTCCAATCAGAGAGATTTACCCTCAACGAGAGGCGAGGCCGTGAAACTTCTGGAGCAGGTGGCCTAAACGACAGTGGAGACTTCGTTAGCCTGCTCATAGTACGCTGTTTACAAACCTGCTGCTTGTACACGATCTTCTCAGATTTTTTATAATTACATTTTTTTTTGGCCCTGAGATGTGAAAATCTCTCTACCGACAGCCGGAAGCTCAAGTACTGTACATCAAGGGACGTGTTACTGACACCTGTCACTGCATGGACAGGTATTAAGCATTAATCTACCTAATGCCTCCAAGCGATGAATTTATATATCAAAGACCCCACCCCCTAATAGAAAATAAATCTGATAATAACAAATTTTAATATTAGAAACATACACTGCTCAGCACAAAGGAACAGAACTAAACAAGCTTCAAGCAACTGCTGCACAAAAAAGGCAATATGTGTCGTTCTTGTGTTTACCAAGGGCTTCATAATAATAAATATGTTGAGTTCTCTATGCAATGCTGAAGCGTGTGGCCTCTGACAATACTGTACAGTATATACACATGAGCTCTTAAATGACAAAATATCCTTTGATGTACATAGTTCTCTACAACTGTCAAATAATACAACCAAGTCCTCAAGCAAGCATTGTCTGTTTGTACAAATATTCATGCAACCCCCCCCCCCACCCTTAAATACAGAATTTCGTTATGTTCCACCCTCCTATACACAAAAGCCAAATATTGCCTTTTCATTCAAATGTGCGAGTTACCAAAGGACATATAGCCTCATTTAAATAAGAAACAAACAAAACAAAAAAAACAACCTACATCCAAAATCTATACAGCATTCAGACCGTCCTCAACATTTACGAATGGGATACCGCTTAGTATTTACAGACGTTTCATCCATGCACAGTGTTAACAAGTACCACATTAACATTCCCAAATATGGACATGGCGGAAGAGGATTGGGGGCGGGGAGGAGGGGAGGGGGGAGGGGCAGAACAGCGCGCCATGACGACAGCGCGCCGTGGCGACAGAGCGCCATGACGACAGCGCGCCGTGGCAACAGCGTGCCATGACGACAGCGCAGTCACGTGACAAGAGGCTGAGCAGAACGAGTCCTTTAAATACCGTCACTGCGACAGGACACCATGTTATGGCTGTACTTCATAGATTTTTCTTTTTCTCTCTTTTTTTAAGTCAGTTAGATAACCGGTTACAAGGGTACAGAGAGGTCCAGTTCTTGTTTTTTTTTTTTAGTTTTTAGTTTTTGTTTTTTTCGTCCTTTCTTTCAACGAAAAGTTCATTAACAGTCAGAAAAACGTCAGGAACGCGCGCAGGCCGTGGCAGGTCTTCCTTCATTGGATCGACGACGTCGACGTCGCCAGTTGAATTTTCTGCTCAAACAGTTCAAAAGTGCACGCCGCCTGTTTTCCTTCATTTGTGGGCCAAAAATAATATTAACCATTTAAAAAAAAAATTGACTCAAATGTACATATGAACTCCGGGGATGGTATGCCCAAGTTAGGAGTAACACTAACCTGCCTAACAAATGGGGGAAAAAAGTTATGGCGACTACACTAGACAGCCCATTGATATTTTTTACACTCTTCATAGTTAACAGACCAATGAGGACCACCAAACCCTGACAATAACTTTTAAATCCTTTAGGATGGCTGTTAAATTTTCAAAATTTCAAATGCAGAAGTTTCTAGATTTCATACAAATCCTCTTACGAAAGTTTCTACACAGGTAAAACAAACTTTTTTTTATACCACAGATAGAAGCTGAACCATTTTTGGTGCCATTAACAAATGTACATTTCAGATAGAAAATCTACTGTTCTGATTGGGTGTTACGAGCACTTTCAGAAATATTAGAAATACTAGAAATATTTCCCTTTGGCAAAATGTGGAGAAAACTGCAATACGATGGAAAGCCCAAGCCTTTGAACATTCTGCTATTCTAATCTTCAGAGATTGAAAATTCTAGTTACAAGGACAAGAAAAGTAAATCTTACAAGAGACTATACTCCAAAACCAGGCTGCTAGCAGACACAGATCATAAAAACAAAATCTGTAAGAAATCTAGTTGCTTTCTTGAAATTCAAATTGAAAGTTTCAGTGCTTGTCCTTCCCGATTACTACTAGATCTTTTTTTTTGTGTGGCAATACTGATTTGGACAACACTGAATTACAAACCCTTTATGTCGTACAGTTTGAATTAGAGAAAAAGAGAGCAAGGTCTACATCACATATTTTCCCCAGCTTTATAACAGAAAATATTTAGTTTCATTTAGTTTAAGGTAAACAGGTGAATTATCAGCTATCCTCACATCTAGAGGTGGAAAGTCCTGGGGTTGGAAAGTAAAAGTCCTGCCATGCGTTTTTTCCACCCATGAACACTGAGCCAGCTGATTTCACCGATTAGTTAAACCTCCTGGCTGAAGAATTGTGCGAATTAGCAAATCCAGGTGATTTGAACAAAGTACAGGGGAGGATTTTACTGTCTGAACCTGGATATTCCACCTCTGCTCATCTGCACACTGGACACATTCAGCAGAAACTAGTGATATTTAAATGTTAAATTGATATCATAAAACCGAATTATGACTTGATTTTCATGAAGAAGAACAAAACCATGAACAAAACTGGAAAAAATAGGTGTTGCCAGAACAATAATATCAGCAGTGGCGCCCCCTGTGCCATAAGCAGGTATTGCATCCCAGCACCGTCCTGTAGGCCAGAAATCTCATTGAGCGGCTAATCAGTACTCAGTTGTGCCAAAATAGAGTTGAAATGAAAACCAACAGGATGGTAGAGCTCCAGGAACAGGGTCGATTACCACTGCTTTTCAGCATGATAGGGAATCTGATAGTAGACAAGCCAACTGGTAGAATGACTCAGAGAAACTGACACAGATATGAGGTTTCCACATTACACAAAACAACAGAGTATGGCAAATTTTTATATGTTTACAGCAGTGCTGATCTATGACATTCACTTAAAGAGGAACAGCGGAAGTAATAAAATCTGAATTTAAAAAAATTCTGCTCATAATTCAGAGCAGACATTTGCTTTTGGGGACAGGCTGGGGGGGGGGGGTCGGTTAGATAAGCAGAATAGCATCTGTCAGAAAACAACAGAATTCCTCAGACCCATTATGGGGTAATGGCATCATTTAGGTTCAGTGAGGAGAGCAATGTGATGAGTTCAAATGAAACAAATTAAAATCTGTAATTATCTTGTTTTCTTGGCACGGTCATTTTTTAAACGTCTAATTGTGAACCAGAAACAGTCAAAATCAATTTCACTTATAGGGAGAGCTGAGCAGAAATGTAACAATGTAGGGATCTTGTACTTTCAAATGGTTGATGGTTATCGAAACAGAAGCCTCATATTCGACTATTAAAGTGACAGGATTAAAAGCAAACAGGTGAAAACACAGTAAATGATGCATACCTAATGGAATTAGTGCCTGTGGTACAATATGGGCGTGACCTTTAAAACACAGAACTCTGACTGTGAGTTTAAGGGGAGTTAGCAGCAAACATTGACCCTGATTAGATTTAGTCCATTTAATGCACAAAGCAAAAGCATCAGATAAAAATATAACCTTAAAGTGACAAATCTCTAGGTACTGTAATTAATGCTTACCATTCACTTCTGTATTCACATATATCTGGAATTCTACGTTTATGTGTAAATTACTTTGGGCAGGGACTCACAAGCTACCGTTCCAGTACATTGTTTCTGTTCTACAAATATTAACTTTATGTTTTTTCCATGTAACTACAGCTGATGAGACCCTAAACTGACACACCCTCCTTTTTAAAGAAATGGCACCAACCTTTTTAAGAGATTTCTATTTCTGTGTTTTGTTATGTCATTATATCCACTGTCGTGGGAATGTTACCTGATCTACAGTAGATATGATACTCTTTCATTTGAGTTCATAGTAAGGACGTTCAGTCTCTTCAGTGCACGAAACTCCTAGGTTAGTTTGAAAATGTGTGTGTGTGCATGCCTGCTTGCGTTGTGTGTGTTCATGCATCTCTGTGTGTGTGTATGTGTGTTCATGTGCGTATGTGTGTGTGTGTTTGTGTGTGTGTGTAGGTATGTGTGTGTGTGCGTGCAGGTATGTGTGTGGGTGTGCAGGTATGTGTGTGTGCGTGTGTTCGCAGGCATGTGTGAGTGCGTGTGTGTGTGCAGGTATATGTGAGTGTGTAGGTATGCGTGTTTATGTTCACAGGCGTGTGTGTGTGTGTGTGTGTGTGTGTATTTGCAGGCATGTGTGTGTGGGTCTGTAGGTATGTGTGTGTGTGTGTATATGTGTGTGTGTTTGTGTATTTGCAGGCATGTGTGTGCGGGTGTGTAGGTATGTGTGTGTGTGTGTGTGTGTGCGTGAGCAGGCATGTGTGTGTGTGTGTGTGTGTGTGTATTTGCAGGCATATGTGTGTGGGTGTGTAGGTGTGTGTGTGTGTGTGTGTGTGTGTGTGTGTGTGCATGTGTGTCTGCATGTGTATTAGGGGTAGAAACACGACAGTTATAAAAAGCTATGCTGCTGCTACTTCCGTTTTCTTTTCTTCTTCTCGGTTACGGGTTTCCCGCTCCTCCTCCTCCTCTGGGCTCCTCCCCCTCCAGGCTCCTCCCCCTCCGGGCTCCTCCCCCTGCAGGCTCCTCCCCCTCCGGGCTCCTCCCCCTGGGGTCTCCCGCTGGCGCACAGGTCCGCTCAGAAGCCCTTGACGTGGCAGTAGGCCTCCAGGGAGGAGAAGAGAATGTACAGCAGCCACAGGCTGATGAAGAGCATGCTGGTGATGGCCTTGGAAGTCCGCGGCCCCCCCAGCTCCCCCCCGATCTCGGGGCGCCGCCGGTACATCAGCACGCCCACGCAGATGAACGCGAAGATGGTGAAGAGGGTGACGGAGAAGGCCAGGTTGCCGGGGGACACCCGGAAGGGCCGGCCGTGGTACTGGTGGTAGACGGCGGCGATGGACCAGGCCACGCCGATGCCCAGGAACACGTTGACCGCGTTGCTGCCCGTCACGTTGCCGATGGACGCGTCGGCGTACTGGTCCTGGATGGCCGCCACCTTGCTGGCGAACGTGTCTGAAAAGGACGAGAGGAAGAGGAGGGAACAGCCATTAACACTAGACCCCACTTTCCATTTCACCATGTTTCTCAGGTATAAAGGCCTTGTGAGCACTGTAATGAGTGAGAGGAAGAGGGGTGAACAGACATCACCACTGGGCCCCACTGTCCACCATGTTTCAGCACGTTTCTCAGGGAGATGTCTTCAGAATTAAAGGCCTAATGAGTACACTAACACCCCTCCTGTGACCCTGCGTCCAGATGAGTAGGCCCCTAACCTGCCCAGAAGGACACTCCGCTCACCCCCACAGGACCACCCACAGGAGTCCTGAGCACTGACAGGTCCTTCAGCCTTCTGAAAGCCCACCCCCACATTTATTTTCAGAGAACAGCCGTCTGTCCTGAAGGGGGCGCCAGCTGCCCGTCACCCCACGCAACCCTCCTGCCCCCCTGCCTCCCCCCAAGCTGTGGCATAATAAGTGGTAGTAAGGGGGGGGAGGCAACAATGCAAACCCACCCACACCTCAGCCAAAAATACAGCAACTCATCTAAAGAGGGCCACACTACTATTGCAGACCACAGGGGCTGGGCATGTCATTACAGTTTTGATAGGCAGGGACTTTTGAGGGCAAGCACCCTTGGGGGGTGCAGAAAGAGAGCTACCTCTCCTGGGGGGGGGGGGGGTGGGGGGGGATCAGGTCCAGAGTTTGCAATAACCTGTGCACTTGCAGTAAATTGCTCCTCGTGGAAAAATAAATTATTTATAATATATTGTTATTAGCAACACCTCAGAACACACGAGCAAGTACACAGTTTATTACCACTTCCAGATATTGCACTTCAGATTTTACACACAATTTATCGCAGTTTGCTCGTGTGTGCTGGCCAGCAGGGGGAGAGAGGACGAGGTGGGACTGCCTAAAGAAGGGATCCTTCTGGGTGCACTCAGCTGTTTACCTCAGGGGTTCTAATGGGTGCATGTTCTCAGGGGTTCTAATGGGTACATGTTCTCAGGGGTTCTAATGGGTGCATGTTCTCAGGGGTTTGTCTCCACCATCGCCAGTGGAGCTTGGAAAATTACTGCCCAATAGTGAAAATCCCATAAACCCTTACAGAAGGCAGCTGAACAGAACACATTTGTAGCTGTGATTTAGAACCGGATATGGAACTGCATGGGTCGCTGGTCTGGATCAAACATGATTAAACCACTGAAAGGGAAAGAGACAGAAGAAAATCAGAGGCCTGCACTCTGAGGTGCACTTTCCATTCACAGCTGAGGCGTTTGGGAAGCCAGCCGAATTCTGCTTTTTGATGTCGGGATTTCCACCATTAAGAAGCGTGAAGATGTGATACAAGCACACGGTGAAAACTGTGAAACGAAAATGTATATATAGCCTAATTGGATTCACAGTAATTTTATTACAGGTGGCAATGAGCACATCTGAGAAACCTGGTTTAGTGAAGCACATCCCTGGAGACCAGCCCAATCACAGAAGTGGCACAGTGCAGGTTTACCCCCGCATGCCAACAGATGCCACCAATCCTGAGAGGGACTGCGGAGCGCGTTAAATAAACCTGATGTGTGTAAACAGGCGATTCTCTCCCTGCCTGCACATTCGCCCCCGCCATTCATACCCCCTACAGCCCGTTAGCAAATAAACACCCCCCCAAACACCCCGATTCCTCAGTGCTCACGGCCACACACCCATCCCACTGCGGCGCGACATCAGCAGCTGTCTGGGGCTTAAACCACGAACGCAGACTACAGAGAGGCCCTGGTCTCGTCTCACCAGCTGAGAAGAAAGCAGCGCTTTAAAATAAATAAACACGAAGAACATCCTAAGTGTTTATAGCAAGTTCATTTTGAGAAGGAAAAATGATCAATTTTCTGTATGTCAAAATGAAATTTAAAAAATTCATACTCCATTAAATACATTTGGATATGCCATTGAAAAAGACTCTGAGGGAGACGAAGACTTCAGGGGAAAGATGGACTGGATATAAATACTCGCTTTCAAGATCAATTCAAAAGATAGGAACACTGTAACCACACGGCAAAGTGCTCGATTGACAGAGGGCAAGTACCAACACATGCATAGACTATTGCCTTCAAAGTCATACAGATCATGACAAGTAGCCTGCAGCATACATGCAGATGTAGATATATATCTTGTGTCAATACAGGTGCACTCTTACAGCTGACATCACTGAGAGAAATTTGTAGAGTTCTTGACAGATTTATTTTGTCAAGCAAGGTAGCACACATGCGGGCATTTGTATTACTATCTGCAGACTATTTTAGGGTGAGCTTTTTCTTCAAGGAAAAATGTTGATTGAATTCTGACCACACCTGCCCATAACTCTGCGCCTTTGCTTTCCATTTAATCCAGGGTGACAGAGAGCACCTTTTCATCAGGCCAACTGTATGCAGGGCTCAAAGGAGAGACTTCAGTCAATGCCACGGACACACATTCTCAGACGAGCTCCGCTCAGCTAACCTCCACCTCCCATGTCCACCGACGAGTCTTCCTTCAGGTTTGTGAATTCGTGACACGCTCCCCCCACCCCCCCCCCGGCTCGACGAGACGATTCTCTGGAAGCGGGAGGGGAGGACGAGGCCGAGCACAGGTCACCTGAGGTCAGCGTTGGGAGGGCTTTAATATTGCATGGGGCAATTACACACTGAAAGGGGCTGCTGGGGCCCCCCTGGCCCAGACCTTGAATCCGCACATTAAATATGCCTCGTGCTGGAGGGTTGGCAGATGCTGGAAGTGGTTTTCTCTCTCCCCTTGCATTTCGTTTGGTCTGCGGTGACTCTAAATCTCACACCCGTCACAGATTTATGGAGGTGGCCGTCCTGTGAGACTGCGTGCCAGTCCTCTGTTCTCTGGACGGATGCATCTGAGCGGGGCGGGTCACGGCGGGGTCAGCACTGCACGGCTGGGGAAAGCCGGCTCTGTTAGGACTCGTTTGAGCGTGAGCGGTCTCCAGGGAAAAGCACAGCGGCGACCGACCAAAGGAGGGACACCTGCATTCGGGCCAAGACCGTGATGTGAAACGAGCAGGAAGGCCAGAGAATACGGCTGTACACTCGGGCTCCCTTCTCCAGAGGAAGGGCCCAGTTTGTTCTCGAAGCCCTGGGAGAGGGAAACGAGGGCTGCTGGGAAGGGTTCACCCTGGCCTGGCTCTTGGACCATGCAGCGCGTCCTCCAGTGGCTGCAGTCATTACGCTCGTAGAGCATCACCACTTCCGACAGCCAGCCACTGGGAGAACAGCAGGATGGCCTACACTCATAGTGCACCTCCATTTCCTACAGCCAGCCACTGGGAGAACAGCAGGATGGCCTGCGCTCATCAGAGAATCTCCATTTCCTACAGCCAGTCACTGGGAAAACAGCAGGATGGCCTGCGCTCATCAGAGAATCTCCATTTCCTACAGCCAGTCACTGGGAGAACAGCAGGATGGCCTACACTCATCAGAGAATCTCCATTTCCTACAGCCAGTCACTGGGAGAACAGCAGGATGGCCTACACTCATCAGAGAATCTCCATTTCCTACAGCCAGTCACTGGGAGAACAGCAGGATGGCCTACACTCATCAGAGAATCTCCATTTCCTACAGCCAGTCACTGGGAGAACAGCAGGATGGCCTACACTCATCAGAGAATCTCCATTTCCTACAGCCAGTCACTGGGAGAACAGCAGGATGGCCTGCGCTCATCAGAGAATCTCCATTCCCTACAGCCAGTCGCTGGGAGAGCCGGAGCTCGGCCAGCCGGGGTGCGGCGTCCTCGCCGTGCAGGGAGAGGGTTCACCACGCAGGCCTCGTTTCTGCACAGTGGCACAGAGGCTTGGAGGACGGCAGAGTCATTTTCATTTCCAGAAGGCTGTCAGCTGGCACTGTGGTCTCAAACCCGCCCGCCCCCACCCCCACGGGGGGAGAATGACATTCTATTACCTCTCACTTGGCCTTCTTGACAGCTTGTTCCACACAAGCTGGTCCCCAGTGCTGAAGGTGCGGACAGACTCAGACGGTCCTCACTCTGAAGGCAGGTATTCATGTTAGCGGTTAGCGGACGCAACGGCTTCCTGGCGCGACTGAGACCGTTCTCCAAGGAGCACAGTGACAGGTTCAAAGCCACAGCGGCTCTGAGCATCAGAGCTGTTCTACCTTCACTTAATAAAAACAGACTGAAAGGAGAGGGAACCTGCTGCTAGCAAAAGCATTATGGGAAATATGGCAGGACGGCTGCTTCTCCACTAGCTGTGGACCGTACAAGTAGGCAATCATCACAATCTGCCAAAGACAACAATGAGACCGCAGGACAGGCTGACGGTCCTGAGTAAACCAGCGTACGATGAGAGACCTTCTCGGGCTCAGAACGCACTAACTGGACTGTGGAGAAGTGAGAACAGCCATCTTACATTCAGAAACTTCGCTCCCGGCATAAATCAGGACAGAGAAGCGGCCCCCTGCTCCCCGCTGCGGCCTGTCTGTTTAGCGTTTAACGCGAGAGGGGGATCAGACGGCTAGCCTGGTTAGCGTCGTTTCCCCGCTGGGAGGAACGAGCTCCGCGCAGCTCGCTCGCCGCTGTGCCTTACCCAGATCCCCGCGAGCCCAAGGACCCCTGGGGGAATGAGCGACGTTAGCAGAGTATGTTCATTCAGCGTTCTCGCAGACGCAGAGCGACTCCATCTCACTGCAACGCGGCCGCTGCGTGGCTATGCTACGCTAACTAGGGATCGGCGTGCGTACAGAACGCTGCCGCCTCCCTCCGCAGAGCCGGAAAGAGCCGGAAAAACAGAGAAGCAGGAAATCCGTCAAACGGACTGCGGGCGCAGCAGCAGCGAACCCCGTTAATGGGATGTTTGTGGGTGGTGGGATTGTTTGCATTCTTGTCTGAGAAATGAGGCTAATTTGAGGGCTAGCGCCGCGGAGCCTGATTCGTGGTAATTAGGGTTGGGGACGCCCGGACCACATCCATCACACCGCCGCCGCGGTGGCTAAACCCGTTAGCCGCAGCTGCGCGAAATGAGCGTGGAGTCGCCGCGCGGCGTAGCGATCGGGCTCATAAAGCCACGCTCACAGACGGGGGGGTCCAGGGTGCAGTTACCCGCCCGCTACACGGGGAGAGGACTCTGCGTGCAGAATGGGGAGAGGACTCTGTGCAGAGCGGGGAGAGGACTCTGCAGAATGGGGAGAGGACTCTGTGCAGAGCGGGGAGAGGACTCTGTGCAGAATGGGGAGAGGACTCTGCGTGCAGAACGAGGAGAGGACTCTGTGCAGAATGGGGAGAGGACTCTGTGCAGAGCGGGGAGAGGACTCTGTGCAGAACGGGGAGAGGACTCTGTGCAGAACGGGGAGAGGACTCTGCGCAGAGCGGGGAGAGGAACGGGGAGAGGACTCTGTGCAGAATGGGGAGAGGACTCTGTGCAGAACGGGGAGAGGACTCTGTGCAGAACAGGGAGAGGACTCTGTGCAGAGCGGGGAGAGGACTCTGTGCAGAGCGGGGAGAGGACTCTGTGCAGAATGGGGAGAGGACTCTGTGCAGAACAACGCTGCGGTCGGGAGGCGAGATAGCGGTGGGGGCTCATGGGTAATGCATCCACGCACCGCGGAATGCCCAGGCACGAGGGCGGGAAACCAGCCTTCATTCGCCTCGTACCTCATTATCTGGCCTCATCTGGCCAGTATTTGTGACTACAGAGTGATACAGGGTACCTGAAGAGGAGGGGTTAAGCCCTGGGTTTGTGGGTTCAGGGGGTGGGGTTTCAGGGTTCGGGGTCAGGGGGGCGGGGCTTACCCGGTACGGAGGTCCCCAGGGCGACGAACACCACGGCGGTGACGGAGTCCTTGAGGCCGATGGTGCAGCCGAAGTGGGACGCCAGGTCTCCGATGAAGGCGGTGAGCAGGCCGATCATGCAGATGGACACCACGAAGCAGGCCCAGCCGTTCCAGTAGTCCGTGGGCGGGACGAAGGCGAAGAGAACCTTCCAGAACACCGTCAGGAAGTGCATGACGTAGTCGAAGCAGGAGGGCAGCTTCTCCTCCCCGCACTCCTCGTCTTCGTCGTCCTCGCCTGCGGAAACGGAAAGGAAGCCCCCGTTACCGTGGCGTCAGACGGGAGCGCCATGGCAACCTCCGATGAGCGTCTGTGACGGCGTGTCTCCTGCATGCTGAGCGATGCAGCTGTGCGCTGGTGTGCTGTGGCAGAAAAATCTAAACTCACATTTTTAACATGACCATCAGCCCCAGGCTTTGTGTGAGAGAGAAGGTGCCACTGTCACAGGTGTGATATCCACAGGTGAGAATGAGGCCGGTCAACTTTCTCACTGCTGTTATACAGCCCTTACTGTTTACAGTCGAGTGCATGAGAGCATAAATATGAAAAATAAGAGCGTATTTCATGTATTTGACATGGTTTAAAAAATATCTTGAGATATACATGCACTGAAATGTAACCACCAAAAAACTCAAGGTAAAAATTCAGCACAATACCAACTATAAAAGGCTTACTATACGCAGTGCATCTAAACGGTCTGGTAGATTACCTCCGTTTCTAATGCAATGTTACTTCTGAGGGAGCTAATGTTTGACTGTTAAATAACCAAAAGCCATTAAGGCACTTTCACAGGGCAATTCTGAATAATGTGGAATATGCAAATGAAAGAAGAAGCGAGCTGCCTCATTTACATTCTGGCATGTATCAGACGCTCTTATCCAGAATGACTTACACAGATTAAATTTTTAAACACAGCCCATTTATGGGGCTTAGTATTTTACTGAGGCTCTTTTCAGGCGGGGTACCTCGCTCAGGGGTACTGGGGCAGGGTCCCAGTGGGGAATGGAACCCGCAATTTGAGTCACAACTGCAGTTCCCTAACTGTACCACACGGCCACCCCCGTCCCACACCGAAGCACTAACAGCATCCCCAGTAAAGTTTAGGCCCCACTTGAAAGAAATCACATTTTCAGACCTGCACTGAAGGAAGCTTCAATAAAAAATAAAAAAATAACAGAATGAGCACGGGGAAGATTTTAATCACACTAACAGGCCGGAGCCCGAGGTGAGCCAGCGACAGAGATGATCAAAAAGGTTTTTAGAAAATGAACGAGCCCCTCTGGCTTCACTCCTCCAAGAGAACTCTCGCCGTGACGAGCGGCTGGAAGCAGGCGACTGCCGCAAAGAAAATCAGAACTTTTATCACCAGAGGAGCAGGTGAGACGGGAGCCCGGGCGCAGGGCCAGGACAGAAGGCAGGGACGCTTTACAAGGACAGACACGGTTATACGGGGCTCCACTCCAATCAATAACTGAGTGCTCGGGACCGGCTGCACAGATTGGATTAGATGAGATTAGATTAGCCTGAGCGCTGCTGAGCCTATAGACAGTGTCAGAGATGACTGCGCTGCACCACACACCCCTGCAGGGCCGGGGAAACATGTGCATGCCACACACACATGGCCACAGAAAGATCAAAATGGCCGACATCTGGAGAACACAACAGATGGTGCAATGACACCATGTTTGCGTGTTTGTGTGTGTTTGCATGTTTGTGTGTTTCTGCGTGTGTGTGTGTGTGTGTGTGCATATGGATGGGGGGCATTCATCTACAGTATGTTTTCTACATCTACATCTGTTTTTCATAATTTAAATAATAACATAATTTTGATTCAAAACTTCAGGATAAAATGTACGACAGTCAGCTTTTTGACAGGTTTTTGATACAGGCTGATGTACCATGTACCTTTAAGCAAAATACGACAGACCAAATCAGGCAGTAATTGCAGAGCTGAGTCCACACTGATTAAATCAGAAACGTGTGTCAGTGCGCATCTCCAAAACGCACGCTCCCCATTTCATTCTGACATCAATTGTACCAGGATAAAAGAATCTAATTTCACTGCCTCCTTTGCCAGCACAAAGACCAGCAAAGAATTTTTGTGCATTAAAAAAGGCAGCATTGTACACTGCACAAACAGCTTTGTTCAGTTTTTGCAAAGAGGCTGAAATCCATTCAAATCTATCAGCCGACAAACTAAGGGATCCCAATGAACCGTTTCCTAGAATAATACGATTCAAAGCACGCAAAGGTTACTGCTCTCTGCGGAGACAAATGCCTTTTGCGATTACTTGTGTTACAAGGATCAGGTTATATTTCTATATAGTCTGTGTTACTCCATAGATATAGAGGCAGAAGTGGCACCCAATTGACAAAAACTACCCAGTAATCTAGGGATCTGCAGCTCTGGTCCTAGTGAACCTACTAAACTGCTTGTTTGTTTTCACCTTAAAATCACTACCCAGTTCAGACCCGGGAAAACGGGTGAAGTGGGTAAACAGTGTGATTAATTGCAGTTTCACAAAAACCCCAACAGACCATTAAAAAGGTTTTCTGAATTATATTAAAATGACATTCCCATTAGACTGCATTGACTCTTGCAGAGACAAGGCACTGGTGAAATCCTGTAAGATATTATGTCTTTTTATATATTTTTCTTACAGTTTGTCCCATCTGATAGGGACATACACCAGTGCTTCATATTCCCCATCATTTTCACATAGATGGACATAAATATGACACTGCTGAACTAAGCTCCTCCCCCTGCTGCAGGGGGGCAGAGACATTTCCGTGGCTCCTATACATTACACCCACAGACAAGAGAGAGCCTGCTGCAACTCGATTATTTAATCCGGTAACCACGGAAACACAGCCAGTGAAATTCACACAGACACTCATCTCAGAAATGTCAAGTGCCATGTACCCCCCGCCCCCCCTTCCCCTCTTTCTTAGCTGAACATTCTAATGCTGATGTCACAATCACTGCTGGCAACCAAAAGTAAGCCTAGGGTTCTAGAACCCCCAGTACTGCAATAAAAAC
>CM077301.1:1655000-1692500 GCA_039654925.1 Anguilla pacifica | reverse complement strand
CAGGGAGCGGGGGGGGGTGGGGGGCCAAACCTCCCACCGGCGCTGAAGTCGCCATTTTTGTAATAACGTGGGCGGTGTGGCGGAGAGAGGCGGGGCTAATTACATAATCACGTGATGCGGCTCGAGCGTCGTGTCGGAGCAGAGCCCGCCGCGGCGCGGCTAACGCGTCCGTCTGCTGAGCCGGCCCCTCGCGCGTCACAGCCTGCAGCCCTGGAAACTCCCGTCAAACGCTAACAAACGCACGCGGCGCGTAACCGCGGGCAACCGCTAATGCGCTAAGAGCGTTAACACTGGGCTGAGCCACAGCACTTATCTCCCTCGAAGACAAACAAACCTCGTCAGAAGATAATCCTCACCAGCTAATTTCTCCCCCAATTATCCCGGGAAGATTAGCTGGAACGGGCGTCTGACTTTGGAGGGCATGGAGTTGTTTAGAGGATGACCTGAACTGGAGATCTTTTATTCTCTACACTTGCTTCATACTCCTTACTCTGCATTTCTTGTGAAATTCCTCCAGCACCCCAAGGCAGTAATTCCACAGAAAACGTCTCTCTCTCTCTCTCTCTCTCTCTCACACATCTATCTGTCACTTCCTGTGCTCTGACATCTGTCTCTCACTTCCTGTTATCTCACATCTGTTTCTGTGCTGTAAAAAATGAAACAAAATCACTGAAGTGAGGATGAAGAGATAAACGGAAGACAGTCTGGCTGATGCGTGGAGGTGCTGTCACTTCACTTTTCACATCCTGGAGTTTTAACAGACTGTTTCT
This sequence comes from Anguilla pacifica, assembly GCA_039654925.1. Classification (NCBI taxonomy): domain Eukaryota; kingdom Metazoa; phylum Chordata; class Actinopteri; order Anguilliformes; family Anguillidae; genus Anguilla; species Anguilla pacifica. The sequence continues at coordinate 1,691,730 of CM077301.1, read as the reverse complement.
GTTCTGGTGCAGCACAATCGTTCAGGCAAGCGGAGCTGCATTCTTTAAAAGCTGCATGGCCTTCAGTTTTCAAACAGCGGTTTGATAGAGCAGCATACCAAACACTCAGCTGCTTATAAATAGCTGTACGATTCACCATCAAACACATCCATGAGACAAACAAATCTGTGCCTCATTATCTCAGGGCAGGTTGGAGCAGTGGATCCCGAGGCTGTATTTATCATCTGATCATCCCTTATTGAGCCCTTATACACACGGTCAATAACTGGCACTTCATTTCATCTCACTTGCATACGCCTGCAGTTACCTCCGCAGCATCGCACGGCGTGGTGATGTTTTAAAGGACGATTATTCCTCCATCTAGACGAACGCAATTACTGGGACAGAATAGGCTGATGGATGTTGCGAGAAGAATCCACATCTATTTTTCAGGAGTGAGCCAATCGTATTCAAATCTGAAGTAGCGAGCAGCGAAGGCTGCTGAGTCCAGGTGTGGGGCCTGAAGGCTCAGGGGCTTCTGGGAGAAATATCCGCCCGGGTGCGCCATCAACGAACTGCTGGACCCTGTCCTTTCATTCCATTTCAGACCGATGACATCACTGCAGGCCTCCCCTTTGAGCTCGACAAAAAGATGGACTGCATTTATATAGCGCTTTTATCCAAAGCGCTTTACAATTGATGCCTCTCATTCACCCATTCACACACACACACACACACACACCAATGGTGAAAGGCTGCCATGCAAGGCGCCAATCAGCTCATTGGGGGCAATTAGGGGCTAGGTGTCTTGCTCAGGGACACTTCGACACGCCCAGGCGGGGGATCGAACCGGCAACCCTCCGACTGCCAGACAACCGCTCTTACCTCCTGAGCTACGTCGCCCCTACAGACCAACGACCGCTTTGTTTGATTAGACTCCTCCCACCCCGCGTCCTGTGGCTGCAGGGACGAGCGTTCAGTCCACCGCTCCGTACGGCTTTACAGCACGAGCCCAAGAGGGAGAGGACTAGCACAGAACCAGGGGAGCCATTAACCTGACTTACTGAGTCCAAACGGCTGAGTCTGCTCACATCAGCAGTGGAGGGAATCTGTGTGTGTGTGTGAGAGAGAGAGAGAGTGTGTGTGTGTGTGTGTGTGAGAGAGAGAGAGTGTGTGTGTGTCTGTGTGTGTGTGTGAGAGAGAGAGTGTGTGTGTGTGTGTGTGTGTGTGTGTGTGTTTGTGCGTGTGTGTGTGTGTGTGTCTTTGAGATGGTGTGTAATAGAAAAGATCAAAAACATAATTTCCTGAGTCAAGTGGGAGTCAGACAGTCCCAGAACAGTCCCAAGCAAAGCTGGCTAGCCGAAAGACATTAGCCGTTTTTCCCCAATATATTTTTGATTATAAAGATACGAAATGAAGCTTTAGTCTGTGTGAGCCATTATCTTTTGGAGCGTTGCCTGTGTCTCGTTTCTTTGGCCTGTGAGAGGTGGCAGGCCTGGTTTAGCAGTTAGCGTCGACGCGGACGAGGTCTGGCTCTGCTTTGTTTCATATTCCCACTGTAAAGCACACGTTCACAAGCATCTCAGCGCAGAGGACTGGAGTCTGACACTCCGCCCACCCCGGCCCCCAGAGACCGGCTCCTCTGCTGTTATTCGCTGCAGGACGGACAGACACACGGACATGAGGGGAGCTGGAGACACAGCCGAACGCCACAGGGAAACAGACTGTGATAAACTGCCCTATTACTGTGGTCTCTGTTCCTTTCTCTTTATCACTCAGTTACACACGCACACTTTCTCCCTCTCTCTCACACACACACACACTTTCTCCCTCTCTCTCACACACACGCACACGTTCTCTCTCTCTCTCACACACACAGACACACACACACACACTTTCTCTCTCTCACACACACATACTCACACACACACACACACTTTCTCTCTCTCACACACACACACACACACACAAACTCACGTGCACACGCACACACACACACACACATACATGCACACACACACACACACACACACACATACATGCATACACACACACACACACACACACACTTTCTCTCTCTTTCTCTCTCTCTCTCACACATACACACACACACACAAACAAACTCAACACCCTGTAATCTGACAGCAGTTTCCTAGCTGAAACCAGGCTGTGATACATCAGAGTCCACTGATCTCCGCAGTGCATTCTCTTTATATGAGGCCGTTTCTGTGAGAGAGAAGAGCTCTGAATCCTGGGTGTGTGTGTCGAGGCTGTTTCTGTGAGAGAGAAGAGCTCTGAATCCTGAGTGTGTGTGTCGAGGCCGTTTCTGTGAGAGAGAAGAGCTCTGAATCCTGAGTGTGTGTCGAGGCGGTTCCTGTGAGAGAGGGGAGCTCTGAATCCTGAGTGTGTGTGTCAAGGGTATTTCTGTGAGAGAGGGGAGCTCTGAATCCTGGGTGTGTTTCGAGGGTATTTCTGTGAGAGAGAAGAGCTCTGAATCCTGGGTGTGTGTCGAGGGTATTTCTGTGAGAGAGAAGAGCTCTGAATGCAGGGTGTGTGTGTGTGTTGAGGTGGTTCCTGTGAGGGGCTGTAAAAGAGCAGATGTGTGAGAGGTGTTATATTGCACCCTGGGACAGGAATTACCGCCCTGCAGTGACATATAAGCCTCTGAATTAATACCCATATTTAACCCCAGGGTGGCCGTAGCTTTTCCACAGAGCAAATGAAACTAAGTGGCTTTACCTAGACATAAAAAGTCTCCACTGCATCATTTTGTCATATGGATTTCTGACATGAATTGTGTCCCTGAACATTACCCGTCCTGCTTTAAATCGATCAAAGAGGCACAACGCTGAAGTCCGCTCGATCTTTAGAAGCACTCTCCTCAGCCTGCGTGCAGTACCGAGCACGGCCAGCAGAGGGAGTGTGTGGAGCGAGCTGTGGCTCCTGTGATTTGCTGCAACTCGCGGGCGGCTTTTGTCCGGTCCATCGAGCGCTACAGGTCTGTGAGAGAGAGTCACACCTCCTCACTGCTGCAGCGAGCTGGAGCTGGAGCTGGAGCAGGAACAGGAGCAGGAGCAGGAGCAGGAGCTGGAGCTGGAGCAGGAGCAGGAGCAGGAGCTGGAGCAGGTCAACGGGGCAGCGCCCGGACCTCACATGACCCGCTTGCCCAGCTTCTGACCGCACACCAACCGCACACCGACCGCATGCCTACTCACCGGCGCTGACTGTGATGGCTTCGATGAACTGGTCCCTCCAGCTGTTCGTCCCGACCAAGAGGGCCAGATTGGTCTTTTTAATCAGTTTATCCACGGTGTTCTGCGGAGAGAAACACAGCAACGTTTCAGCACATAGCAACGAAACGCCATGGATGCTTTTCCTGGAACTTAAAAGGCTGTACCAAATGCAAAGTAGTTATTCAAAAGGGTCTGATCCGCAGGCCGTATAAAAATCCGTCTGAACCAGGCTGATGTTTTCAGATTGAACATCACGGCACACATCACAGATTCTTAACGAACCAATAAAATTAGTTTAACTTAATCTACAGAAATTCAGATACAGTTAAGTGTGCAGTGGACAGAAAAAGGACAGGGACCGGACCCTGACCAGGGAAACCTCTCTCAGCGTACAGCCTCGTTACTGCAAAGGGAAACTGCAGGAGGGACACAGAGGCGTCTGCAGCCACAGAACCTCTATTACCTGCTGCTCGCTGTGCAGCTGACTCAGCACATTCCCCCCGTCTCCCCTGCATCTAACGGGGGGGGCGGGGGGGTGCGGGGGGGGGCAGGCAGCTCAGCATCTGCACTGGGGTCAGTGGCCTTCTGGAAATGGAGCACGCTGCTCTATGTTGCATCTGTGTGGATCTTCTGCGTATAATGTACTGATATATTTCACAGAAATCTGGATTTCAAAGACACAGACTGATAGATATTGCAGAAAACAGAGGTCCTCAGTTTCAAATGTATGCTTTATTTTGCATGGTGAAGAAATAAGTGCACTAAGTGTAGGATTATCTTAGTAATATATTATAAAACTGTGGAAGTCACAGCTCTCGAGAAGTTCCTGTGAACACTCACGACAGGCACAAGTGCACTTAAATCCTAGAAAAACTGGCTCACTTATGAGATCTCTGGGTTCTGCATTATCTTTCACCAGCAGCTGCTGACTTCCCTTCCGTGGGCTTGAGGTTATAAATCTCTGTGATGTAAACTACAGTGTGTAACTTTTTACTGTCCGTTTCCAAGGAATTAATTTTGCGACTGTAGGTCAGCATGGCAACAGCATAGCAACACCGCAAACACACACACACTTAACAGCCATTAAAAGAGCAGAGGGAGGCATACAGCTCTCCTGTGATGAAGTGTGTGTGTGTGTGTGCGTGCGTGTGTGAGCAGAGGGAGGCATACAGCTCTCCTGTGATGAAGTGTGTGTGTGTGTGTGTGTGTGTGTGTGTGTGTGTGTGTGTGTGAGAAAGAGAGAGAGAGGGAGAGATTGTGAGTGAGAAAGAGAGAACAAGAGAGAAAGAGGAGAGGGAAAAAGGAGAAAAGAGAGATGGAGAGGGAGAGAGGGAGAGATGGAGAGTGAGAGATGGAAAAATGGAGAGACAGATGGAGAGAGAGAGAGGGAAAGAGAGAAGGAGAAAGAGAAAAACGAGGGACAAATGAAAGAGAGATGGAGAGAGAGAGGAAAAGAGAGGTAGAGAGAGGGGGAGAAAGGCAGAAACACGGGGATAACTCATTTTAAATGACTGAAACAGGACGGCCCGGGGGCGCACCTTAAACTCGTAGGACTCCTCGATGATCACCTCCAGCTTGACGTGGTCCCCCAGCATGGGCCGGCCCATCTCCGCAATGCGCCGCTCTTCCTCATCCTTCCCCGTCAGGGGCTCCTCTTCCTCCCCCTCCACTTCCTCTGTAAGACAGAGCAGGAAAGGCCGCGCCCATCACCACCTGCCGGCGCCTGGGACACGCCCTGAGACACGCCCTGGGGCACGCCCTGAGACACGCCCTGAGACACGCCCTGGGACACGCCCTGAGACACGCCCTGGGACACGCCCTGGGACACGCCCTGAGACACGCCCTGGGACACGCCCTGGGACACGCCCTGAGACACGCCCTGGGACACGCCCTGAGACACGCCCTGGGACACGCCCTGGGACACGCCCTGGGACACGCCCTGAGATGCACGACCACGGAGAAGCATCACCGCGACCCTCCACTGTGTCACCATGGTCATGAGTCAAACGCATGCTTACCGAAGGCTTTATATTTTAATACTGTACCAGGGGGATTTAATGCCTATATCACATCAGTTACAACTTTCCAGGGGGGGAAACATTTGACACGTTCTCTAAACAGCCAATGTGCCTCATAGCTGCATCTCCATAGTCAGGCCAGCCAAGTCGAGGCTCATACTGTGAGCCAGAGAAAGGTCAAGCCTGGAGCCTCATACCAAACACTCAGCTGGTCCATTTGCTTGGAAGGGCCAGTCCCCCTCTAAATCCGTCCTTCTGTCCTCCTGCTTAAAGCCCCTTAAAGACCAACCGGCCTGCTGTGGGGCCCAGTGAAGTAAACTACGCTGGATAAGTTGGGGATCTCTGTTATTACCCAGTATCTATGGTATGTGTGGAAGCACTTCCTGTCTGCAGCAGCATGGCACAGGCACGTGCACTCAGACCTAAAGGAAGACTTCCAGTAGCACATGAAAGCAAGACGTCTTTTCTGATCTCCACTGTCAGTGTGTGCTGTTTTGGTACAGGGCGTGCCTCTCTGCCTAAATAAATATAGAAATAAAACACATATAAAGAAACCGCGTATTGGGGAGAAGCACAGCGACTCTGTCACATGAAAGGCATAAACAGGGGGGTTGTTTTGCATCAACACACAGCTTTGACAACATCATTACTGCATTTCAATTCTGCGAGCTCATTCTGGCTTGAACACACACGACAGTCGCGCAAAAAAATAATCCTCGGGGTCCAATCGACTCGGTGCTTTAATTAATTCCGCCCCCAGGACTTTGACCAATCACAGTGACAGCATCACTGCTAACCAGGAATAACAAAAGCAAAAGTTCTGACGTATGCTATAACTCATTTATTACCTCTATCCACTCAAATAAAGACCTCAAAATACCCAACTCAGCCTTGCTGTAAGTGCCCAGGAAATCCTGTGGAGAGTTTTACTCCTCAGCCATCAAAAATAATTGAAATCTGGACTGACCTTGTGAAGACCTTAACAGAATTATTACAGAAGGAGTCATGGAGAGGGTATTACTGCGAGCCCCTAGAACAAAATTTGGATGGCAGTTATGCCATCCCGCCAAGTCACGCCTTGGCAGGGCAGCATGCACCGATACAAAATACAAAATACACAACCAAGAGCAAATTAAGCCATTCTCTGCCCTCTATTAACGGCAATACAGACCACCCTTTTTAGGAGGATTCCTAAAATTGATGTGTGCTAACTGGAAAAGTAATTAAGGAGCAAATCTACTAACTGGGATGTAGCATTAGTGTGCTCCAAATTTTTAAAAACTTAGGAGCACGTGTGCTCCTTGGAAAAAAAAAAGTTAGCACAGAGCCCTGCCAGGACATTCGATGGTGTCTTCCAGGCTACGCCCAAGCGCTTACGCTTACGGAGAGCAATCTGGGCCCACAGCCAGTTTTACTCATGAGCGGTGAACAACATTTAGAGCCACCATTAGCTAACCTTGGCGGGAGGGAATGTGCAAGTTTATTAAGTGAATGAACCGAAAACCCTGAAACAAAGGGGTCAGATGATTTTCTGAAATGTCACTTCTTTAAAGATGGCTGGAATTTCAACCACTTTGTGATACTGTTATTGCACACATGAAATGCAGTAATATAATTAACGCGTTAATGCAGAACAATAAAATGAGTACCGTCGAGTAGTGTAACCTTTACTGTGTACGTTACGTAACATGGCTGCAGAAAAGAGTATCACCTCATTGCACGGGTAGAATCACCTTTTAGAAGGAAATGTGTACATTAACACCATAACAAAATGTAGTCTGGAGCAAAAATGTGAAAATATCATGCTGTATAAATGAGTGTGTGTGCACTGCACATTTTATAAAATTCAAGCTGTCTGTCAGCTGAACCCTGTTCCATGGCCTTTTGAATCGGCGTCCATATTCAATCTAAGAGCAGTGGAATATATCTCTACATTACGACAGAGCGGCCCCTCTGCCCCGCAGTCCCTCGGTTATATAACACAGACATATGAATTTTTAAATTAAATAACTGCATAGCATGCAGGGCCCAGCCACCGCAAGGCCATGAAAGGCTGGACTCGGCCAAACAATCCAAGAACGAATTTCGTTAACCGGAGGCAAATCAAGAGCAATGACACGAGGACCGCACCTGCCCTGACTCCAGCATGCAGAGTCACGCTCCGATTCCGGAACCTTCCCTTTCCCATGGGGCTGATTTCAGGGCTTTTATACTCTCCCCTTACTGGCCTGCTCTCTCTTACGGGGCCCAGGGCTGGCACATCTGTTCCCCTCCGGAAAGTTCTGCAGAATCCCCCCCCCCATCTCTGGGTAAGCCAGTAGCCACGCCTGGTCTGAATTTCCCCTCTGGAGTGTAAACCCTCAGGTGATTGGCTGAAGTGCTCGGCTCTGGAGTGTAAACGCGCAGGTGATTGGCCGAAGTGCTCGGCTCTGGAGTGTAAACCCGCAGGTGATTGGCCAAAGTGCTCGGCTCTGGAGTGTAAACGCACAGGTGATTAGCCGAAGTGCTCTGCTCTGGAGTGTAAACCCGCAGGTGATTGGCCGAAGTGCTCGGCTCTGGAGTGTAAACCCGCAGGTGATTGGCCGAAGTGCTCTGCTCTGGAGTGTAAACCCGCAGGTGACTGGCCGAAGTGCTCAGCTCTGGAGTGTAAACGCGCAGGTGATTGGCCGAAGTGCTCTGCTCTGGAGTGTAAACTCGCAGGTGATTGGCCGGTGTCCTTGGCTCCTTCCTGCCACAGAGTCAGTCCTGGCATGGCTCCACACCTCCATTTGGCTGATGAACATTTTCATTTACTTTTTACATTTATTTATTTATTTAACTTGTGAGCCTTTACATTCCTCCTTTGTTTTCTGTCTCCCCCTTCCCGTCAACGGCTGTTCTCTCTCGCTGCCCCGCCTTTCTCTTAAAAAAAAAAAGAACGCAAAGGTCAGTTATGACTGAGAGGTTTAAGAGTGTAAAATCCCTGCAGGGTTGTGTCATAGCATTTTGTCATCCGCCCCTTTTCTTTAGCCAGGCATGAGGCACAGCACATTAGGACGGGGTGCTGCGAGTGGCCGTTCTGGGACTGAGAAGCAGAAACTTCTGGACACGCCCTTTAAAGAGCGTTTCAGAACAGCGGCCCCCTGAGCGTTGAACACGGCGATGCCCATCGTGCGGCAGACAGCAGCTAATCGATGCTCCGCCACACTTTCGCCACGACAACATCTGCTTACTTTAAAGCTTGCTTAAATTCAGAAGAATTTACATAAACAGGAACGCGGCCAACATGGCCGCCACATAGCAGCCCATCAGATAACTGACCTACAGTACGCTAGCTGAGTTTTGTCATCCAAAGCCTGGGAGTACTTCCAGTTATATTATTGCAACCACGCGCAGTAATCTTTTACTGCAAAAAAGGAGAAGAGAAAAAGTCTAATTACATACGCCTGTTCAGCTGGAACCAGCCTGTATGCATATAAAGCACTGGTCCATCCAGCATTATTTAATCAGTCCCTTTCACTCTGCACAGAGTGTCCACTTGCCAATTCGCTCTAAAATAGCAGAAGCGGAAAGCTTGAAGAGCATTTTGACTATGTTTAGCAAAATGTTAATATAAACGATAAGCTATTAGCACCACTAATGTCTGTGGTTCAATGGAAAGGGAAATAATTTAAGCTGCTTTATGTATGTGTGTGTGTGTGTGTGTCTGTGCATGTGTGTGTGTGTGTCTGCCACTCAACATCTGCGTTACTAAAATGCTCTTCAGGGTTTGGTCTTAAGGTCAAGAGCAGGGAAATCGATGGCTGTGCAATGTGGATGGATTCGTCGGGGGGGAGTCGGGTGTGAGTGGGGGGGGGTGGGGGGGGGGTGCAGGCTCCACGGTCTTTCACATTCCTGTCAGCCGTCAGGGAGAAGAGAGCCAGCGCGCCCTGGACAGCCGTGACCGCACGTCATCATTCACAGCGCTCCCGCTGGGCGCTGGCAGTACTCAGCGCAACAGGAAATGACATCAGCGCATGCGGCGCTACCATCAAAGGCACGCGGGCCGCCCGCTCTCCTGAGTCCTTCGGTTTGGACTCAGACTCGGAGGTAGAGCAGGGCTGCCCCCCCCCCACCGCTCTCAGGGCCTCTGCTGTGTGACTGTGCTGTACACCGGGGCACATGTACATCCCCAAGTTCATCCCTTTACCTCCAGCTCGTGCTTTTGTTGTGCTCTGGTGCCAGATAAGGAAATGTTACTGACCATAATAAAGACCTATTTTTCACACACATTTAAAAACACGCTGAAGATGTGGATAAAAAAACTGATCTTAGAATCCACAAAATATTATATGAATATATTTATATATAACTGACAACATTGGCTCCTTTGGAAATGGCAGTATGTGAAAATGCCAAAAGGACCCTTAACTGCTGGCCTTGTAATCACAGGGACTGCTGTAGCTATTAGGAAAACGTCGAAATGACCTACAGAAATGACAAAGGACTTAATTTCTGCAATTCATCTGATTTCTTTTAGCAGCAGTTACTTGGTCTGTATAAAGCGCATAACAATGTTAAATACATACAGTCAGAAATGATCAATGCAGTCTGTTTTTTCTATACAATTATATGTCTTCACTAAATACCTTGTAATAGCCAAAGCACTAAAATGTGTCCACATAGGGGGTCAATATAAAAACATTGAAGGCACTTATTAACAGCAAACAACAATCTGAAATGACAACAAATGAGATTCCACTTGGGAAAAATAATATTTTTCATGTTTGAGGGAAAAAAGCCAAAAATAAAAGCTTACCAGATTCATGCGGCAATACAGCTGACAAGAACATAACCAAAACACAGACACAAGGTCAGAAAAGCAGGAAGGAGAAAAAAAAGAGAAAAATCTGAAAGAAAAACAACATAGGCTGTTGTCAGAATGCATCAGTCACATGGAAGAGAAAAGCATGCTGGGAGAAGGAGTCTTCTGTGCTGTCTGGAGTGACGGTCAGTTTTATATGCAGCTACACTTCCTGTGTGTGTTTTTCCATTCAGACACGAATGGCCAAAGGAGACCCTATAATGAAACAAGTAGGAATGAATAATGCTATGGTTTTACAGGGTAGATGAGGTGGGGCTAATCTGGGGGAGGTAAGAGCGGTTGTCTGGCAGTCGGAGGGTTGCCGGTTCGATCCCCCGCCCTGGGCGGGTCGATGTGTCCCTGAGCAAGACACCTAACCCCTAATTGCTCCCAACAAGCTGACTGGTACCTTGCATGGCAGCCTTTCGCCGTTGGTGTGTGAGTGTGTGTGAGTGTGTGTGTGTGAATGAGAGGCATCAACTGTAAAGCGCTTTGGATAAAAAGCGCGATATAAATGCAGTCCATTTACCATATACTGTGAAAGAATTTGTCATACTACAGAGTGTGTAGGTGTAGTAACAAGCAACCAGCAATGTACAATCCGGTGCTCTCAAAGACTGAACTATCAAAATCACTAGCATCACAGGCTAGAAGTGATCAAACCGGACTAAGTAAGAGTCCCTGAAAAACAGCATGTCTGGGAAAATAGTGCATGCATGACATAATTGTTATTTTGGCTAAGTAAGGTTTGTGGCAAACTCTGAGTGTTTCAGATTCATCAGAAGAAATGCTTATTGGGGGAAATAAATCACTTTGGGGATAGCAGTTGTTTGCAGTACGCCTTTTAAAGACTTGGAAGCTGCTTCTGTCATAAACCTTACAACTGACTGTTCTGAAAGTGTCCAATAACAAATGGACACAAATGGTAAGCAAACCTCAAAAGGAGAACAGAAGGCATTTAATTAGGTCTCACTTGCTCTAAACTGTCATTGTATGCTGATTCTCTGAGATGTTTTCACCAGAGACGTGCAGTAGTGTCCTAAGTGCATCTGTACCACAGCCAGCAGGGCCGGTGCACTCTACGCCCGTCAGCTCAGGGGTGGGAGAACAGTTTGTTATTTTGGGGGTTTTTCTTTCCAGATGAAACATAATTCAGAAATGCCGACCGTTTAAATGATGAACTGATCCAGTACCGGGCTGGGATTACACACGCGGGCCGAAAGGCTTTTTAAAAGACACGGTGAAAAATAGAATCGTTTGTCCAGAGAATGTGCAGCGAGGTGAACACAGTTTATCTTCAGCCTTCGTCTCACTCATAAAGTTTAGAGAATAACTCTGTGTCTATAATCACCTGCGCTTTGTACACTGATAAATTATGGATTTCTTTTACTGTAAAATAAAATAATGAATTCCCGATAAAGCATGCCAGCTGGTATGCTTTATTAATTAAACAATTGCAGTGGTTTAAAAAGGCGCAGGCAGTTTAACTAAATCAGAAACGGCTTTTCACCGTCGGCCTCGCCATACGCAGCGCCAAACCGCAAAGGACCCGTGATTACTTCCATAAATGACGGAGCAAACAGATTATCATCACTTATGATGCAGACGTCTGCATATTAGCGGCCGGATAAATATTTATTTTTCTGTAAAACATTTCCTTTTATGACCAAGTCCAGTAAGGCTAACCGCACCGTAAACGTGTAATCTCCCTGTCCTCAAAAACACGAGGTGCACTTTTTAAAAAGTTGGGCTTTGATCATTTTTAACGACACGCCGCTCTCCGAAACGGTAATAGCACTAAATACGAGCAGCGGGCATCCTTTATGAAAAATAATGTTTTGATCTTTACCTCATCATTTTTTAGCAATGCTTGCTGTATAATCACTGCTTCAAATATTTATTTTTTATCAGTTAGAGTGAACACGCCTCACTGCTGAATAAATCTCTGTGATCAAGCTGGCGCACTGTATTATTACCCAGCTTATTCCCCACAGTGTCTGCCAGGAGGGCTATGAGTGATATTTATATTTGGGAATAGTTATAGTTCTGAGGTACAGTAACAAAGAGAGGCCTGTGGTAGATGTGTGTAATAAAGAGCTCTGTTACATCCTACAGCTCTGAAGAACAAGGTGACCTTGAGAGGAGAGTTTGGGGGCATGGATGGTCATAATAACGCTCACTCGCTATTCTGTATTCATAAATCTGTAGAGTCAGGCACTGATTACTGCCAACAGAGTCAGTCTGGCCATGCCAGTAAACAGAGACTCTGTCACCGCACAGTGAGATGGGTCCTCACAAAGCAGGGGTCCTCACAAAGCAGGTGTGTTACCCTCACATGGCTGAGATCCTCACCCCCCGGTGTGCTACACCTGTGGGCAGGTAGGGCAGGAGTATTCAGCCTCGCCCTTGGAGGGCTGCAGGGTCTGCTGGTGTTCCTCCTTCCGCAGGTGATGAACACAGGTAACCGGCTGGACTCGGTTTCCTGGTTCTGAACTGGGCGCTGATTTTAAGGGGAGAATTTTTTTAAAAAGCTGCCGTTCTGTGGCTCCTCCCCAGGGGCGGGGCGAGACCCCCTTCTCAAACGGGATGCGGGATACGTGGCGTCTGTGAGTGTGTTTCCGGAACTTTCTGAGGCCAAAGCTGGGAGCAGGAAGCCAGGAGAGGAAGAGGAAGAGTAAGAGGAGGAAGACACAGACAGACACTGGAGGAGGGCCGGGAGGGGCCGGAGAGCGGTCTGAGAGGCGGGGGGCGGGGGCGGGGGGGACGGGGAGGTGTGTTTTACGACCCGTCTGCTTTGTGGTACTCTCACACCTGTCCACGGCCTTTTCCAGTGCGGCTCCTGCAGCTCTACGTAGAAGTAGGACTGCTTATCGTACGTCTCGCGGTCGAGTATATTAATGGAAATGCTCTTCCTGTAGGGAACACAAGACAACAGCGGAGAGGGGGGGTTGGAATCATGCAGGTTAGGCACACGCACGGTTCGAGGCCCCGCCCCACTACCCGGTCGCGCTTGCCCCCCGCCCCCCCCCATGCCTCCAGGACAGGGCGGGGCGGGACAGCCCCCCCCCCACGCCTCCAGGCAGGGCGGGGCGGGACAGCCCCCTCCCCACGCCTCCAGGACAGGGCGGGGCGGGACAGCGCGAAACGGGAGGGTCTGTTACGCATTCCATGCAGCCGAGCTCACGCCAGGAGGGTTCCCCCGTCTGTCAATCACTGCTGAGAGGGTGTGGCTTCCAGTTACAGTCTCAATATCAGAACAGAACTGTCACTTAACCCAGGACTGTTCAAAATGAAATGGGATCTTTTTCTATATTGGGGCCACCAGCTGCTTTGTACCCTCAGTCTGTTAAACTGTGGTACTTCCTGGTATTATACCGGGGCTGTGCACACCACACCAGGGCACATTCCTATCGACTGGGTCGAATGGCGAGAGAGATTTTCCCAGGTGTAGAGCAGGACAGGGAAAGACACTGTCCCGGGCCAAGCCACCAGCCCTCGACAGCAGTGCTTCTCAAAAGCGTTTCAGCGTTTTTCTGTTCGGGTTTTGTCCCTCCTGGCGTGTCGCCCCCTAGTGGCGCGAATGCGAACTGCGTCCGGGAGCGGGGGCCTCGCAAACACACCCCCACCTTCTTTACTCTCACTCATGTCCACCAGCCGCGGCTCCCCGATCTCCAGGAAGAAGGCCTTGTTTTTCTCATACTCCTCGTCGTCAATTATTCTGACCCTTATAATTTTGCTGAAACAGAAAAAACAGAGAATAGAGGTTGCAGGAGAGAGACAGAGACAGAGACAGAGAGAGAGAGAGAGAGAGGGAGGGAGAGAGAGAGAGAAGAAAGAATAAGAGGAAAAAGAAGCAGAAGAGTGTAGCAAACGGACGAGGCATGCAGAGAGACGTGCAGACACTCAGGCGGTGGAGGGGTGAGGGTGGTGGAGGGGTGGAGTGGTGAGGGTGGTGGAGGGGTGGAGGGGTGAGTGGGGTGAGGGCGGTGGGGGGGTAGAGGGGTGAGGGTGGTGGAGGGGTTAGGGGGTGGAGGGGTGGAGGGGTGAGGGGGTGGAGGGTGGTGGAGGGGTGAGGGGGGTGGATGGGTGAGTGGGGTGGAGGGTGGTGGAGGGGTGAGGGCAGAACAGACGCTGATCAGCACACAAACATGACGCAGCTAATGAGCAGCTTCATATCGGCTCATCTACCTGTGAAACAGCAAATAAAGAAAGAAAAGCGGAACCCTGTTCACATTCACTCAGCGCCCTGACACTAAACCAGGCTGTAGAGACCCGGTGCTACAGCCCTGCAGCGGGCGCTGGGACTCAGCCATCCGCACCGCGCGGCTGTCTGCCAATCACACGCAAGCGCTTCCAGTGTTCATGGAAACGCTGGAGTTAATTGGGGTCAAGCATTATGGGATGGCTGGGCAGCGGGGGGGCTTCACCATGCCCCGTTAAGCAGCCAGTACCACGGAGATCAGCGTGTGGGTTCGGTTCTGTGAGCTTCACACAGTGGGGTGCCGAGCTGGACGCAGAGGACCTGGATCAGCGCTGTAGCCCGGAGACGCCGCCTCAGCGCTCTGATTCTACAGCTGAGCGGGAAACAGACCACTCCCCCGCCGTGACCTCACAGCTCCCCTGCAGCCCCGGCACAGACCGACCCCGCCCCCGCCCCCGCCCCCGCCCCCCCCCCGCCCCCGCCGTGACCTCACAGCTCCCCTGCAGCCCCGGCACAGACCGACCCCGCCCCCGCCCCCGCCCCCGCCCCCGCCGTGACCTCACAGCTCCCCTGCAGCCCAGGCACAGACCGACCCCGGCCCCGCCCCCGCCATGACCTCACAGCTCCCCTGCAGCCCAGGCACAGACCGACCCCGGCCCCGCCCCCGCCATGACCTCACAGCTCCCCTGCAGCCCCGGCACAGACCGACCCCGGCCACGCCCCCGGCCCCGCCCGCGCCCCCGGCCCCGCCCCCGGCCCCGCCCCCGCCGTGACCTCACAGCTCCCCTGCAGCCCAGGCACAGACCGACCCCGCCCCCGCCCCCGCCGTGACCTCACAGCTCCCCTGCAGCCCAGGCACAGACCGCCCCCGGCCACGCCCCCGCCCCCGCCCCGCCCCCGCCCCCGCCCCCTCCTTACTGATCCCCATCTGACAGGGCTGCCCGGAACCTGCCGAGGAGGCGGAGCTTGTGAACGGGCGATCGAGCCACCTAACGATTCCGCCATCGGCAACAGAAGGGGGGGGGGGGGGGGGGTTCATTTCCGAAAGAGGGCCCGAATCTGTCCACATGCCAAATAAAATCACTAAAATCTTCCCCAAGAGACAGAAATACAGCATCCAGTGTACAACGCAAGACTGAGTCAGCCACGCCAAGCGCCCAAACTCCACGCACGAGCTGGCGTTCAAGCTCCCAAAAAACCACAACCTCACAGATGCCTCACTAAACCCCTAAACCCCAGCCCGCTGCCAGGATCAAAGTCTGCTCAGAAAGGTCTGTTTACTGGGAGATGGCAGAAAATGAATTACAATTAGCTGCGGGAGACTAAATGTCCAGATAAAATCGATATGCTGACTCCCCAGCTATGTGAGCGCTGCACTAAATCTACATTTGGGTTCCCGCTTCAAAGAGCCCCTCGGCACGGAAGCGAGGGGCCGCTGGCCGCTTTGCTTCGAGGCCGGCCGGGCGCTGGGTGAGTCAGCGCTGAGCTGATGACACGCGCAGCCCAAGCACAGAGCATCATGGGAACCTGCCGCTGAGAGACAGACAGCACTGAGGACCTCAGGCTGAGAGACAGACAGCACTGTGGACCTCAGGCTGGGAGACAGACAGCACAGACCGTGGCAGAAACAGTCTGCATGCTAAGATTAACAAACACACAGCTCTGAGATGTCCTCTCCTCCTCATATCACACAGAGAACCCCGCCATTCTCGCCAAACACCCGACAGCAGAGTGCTTTCAGAGCCTGTAAAGGGCTGAAGTCTCTCTATTATTCTTTCTCCCCAGAAGCGGTCCTCCCTGCTGCAGCTGCACACACACAGAGCGACGGCCAGTGCGTTACGTAAGCGCGTTCGGAACGCATGCCGGGCGCTTTGCCGCACACGCCCAGTCTGAGCCACGCCCCGCCGTCCCTCCAGCGAGACGCCCAGGCCCCCGTTTTTTCTGGTATGGGCCGTCTCTGTCGTCGAGCGTATTTGTTTACAGGGAGCTCCATGGCAACGCTAGCCGCGCCGCATCCAAAGCAAACGCGTTCCTGGGACCGGCCCGGGGCGGGGCGGCTCCGCCCCCCTCTCTGGCGCCGGCCCGGAGAATCCGGCAGGAGTCCCGGTCCCCCCAGCGCCCGTACGCGGCTTCACCAACGCCCTGATGCCAACCTCCGCCCAGGCATGGCACTGCCAGACCAGCCAGCCTCCGCCCAGGCATGGCACTGCCAGACCAGCCAACCTCCGCCCAGGCATGGCACTGCCAGACCAGCCAGCCTCCGAGGAAAAGCTTTCATGGTGACGCTGGCATGCAGGCTGATGGGGCAGCGATTTTAACTGCATGGAACTTTCCAGAACAGGAAAGACTCAGCGACGGCTAAGTTTCACACGTTTATGGAAAACGAGGCAGGTAGAGGAGCTACAGGAGACAGCACCTCAGCAGCCATCCACAGACTTCACACGCTACTGGGGCTCAAACCAGAACTCCCACCACCTCCCTGTCCTTTTCACAGGGAGTGCGGCTTTTCCTGTTTCTCAGATGAGCATTCAGATTTCAGAAATCTCATACTTCTCGTCTTTCACGCAAGTATTCATGGAAAAGTATAAGCTTTCCACTCTTCAGAGGGAGGGAAAAAAAACTGGACAGGCTGCAATTGTGTCCTTTTAACATCACCTGAGAACCGACAGGTGGAAAATGCAACAGTGACAGATTTAATACGCATGTGACGGCTTCCACTGAGAAATCTGAGACGCTGATTAATAAATAAATTATTTAGCGTATGTGTGTAGCACTGATTCTGCAGGATACTGCATGAGACCACGTTTCCTAGGAAACACGCTGTTTGGGGTATGTATACTGGGTGTAGATCGCTTCCAGATCTTGGCACTGATAAGTGCCATAATTTGCACAGATGGATCATATCAGAAAGGGGAGACGTACACACTGTGAGCATTTCAGCTAGTCCTCTGCAGAGATCACTCTTCCTGTCAGAACAGCGACCTGCCAGATGTCAGGCACCAAAGTGTTGGGAATGAAATATAAAATTCAGCTGGTGACCTTTCGAATGCGCGGATACAAGGTGTAAGAGACATACAAATCCATCAAAGGCAGCTCTGAATAATTTCACGTATTTTACTGCGTATGAGGATGGGGACGAGCACACAAGGTTAAAGAGACAGCAGTGTACCACAGGGTTTGTTTGCCGATTCACCGCATATACTGCCATTTATTTCATTTGTGCATATAAGCAACAGGCATGCACAATTCAGATTTTTCTTGCTTTTGGACATGTTCTTTAAAAGCATACATGGAGCAGGTTGTTTTGGAGTTTTAAAAAAATTCTAAATCAGCATTCTAGAACTCCACCGCTTCCAGTTACCAAGAGGCATCGTGACATCAGCATCAGAATGTTCAGCTAAGAACATTCTACTCACACATCTGTGACCTCACAGATTAAAAGCTGGAGGTGGGAGGGCCAGCGGGTCAGTGTGACACTGTGAACAGGAGAGACATCATCCTTAAGTTTTTCTCCCTCTGAAACAAAATGGGTCACACGCCCAAGTGTAAGGAGGCGGGATCGCGGTGACTAGCAGGACAGCTGATGTCTTCATCAATAATTACTGAGAAAGCTTTTACCCTGCCAGGGCATCAGGACTCAGAGAACCCCCTCACAGGGAGAAGGAGAGAGAGAGAGAGAGAGAGAGAGAGAGAGAGAGAGGGAGAGAGGAAGAGAGAGAGAGAGAGAGAGAGAGAGAGAGAGAGAGAGAGAGAGAGGGAGAGAGGAAGATAGATGACAGATTGACCGTCTACTGCACCCATATCTCCCCAGGGGAAAGAAACGACACCAGCAGGGCTGGACTGTACATACTCCATGATCCGGCCTGTTCATGTGGCTGGCATTAAAATGAATGGCCTCGTCCAGCTCAATGCTTTGGCGCTGTCTCCAGTTGCCCTGGATCTCTGGAACCCTAAATCACTTCTTTACGTAAACAGGCTTTTAGAGAGGTGCACAACATACTGGCAAAACATGCAGACACACGCACACACACACACACACACACACACACACACAAGCGCGCGCGCACGCACACACACACGCGCACACACACACACGCGCGCACGCGCACACACACGCGCGCGCGCACGCACATGCACGCACATGCACGCACGCACGCACGCATGCATGCACACACACTCACACACACACACGTACACGCACACACACACACACACGCATGCATGCATGCACACACACGCACACACACACACACACGCGCATGCATGCGCACACACGCACACACACACACACACACGCGCATGCATGCGCACACACACTCCCACACACACCCGGCCAACACTGCTGCTCCCTCTGAGCGCAATCCAATGATAGCACCCTTGACAGATTTCCCATTCCCAATATTTTAAATAAAATACAGGCAATATAAATATTACATTTACACTAATAACGGACATAATCAAGTATGACAGGAATGATATTTATGACAGAATATCGTATCCTTATGCTTTCTGAGGAAACACTGCAGTTCCAAAGTTTCAAAAAATAAAACAAACCAACAGTGCCAAAACAGAACACACCCTGGTCAAGGTTAGATTGTCCACTGTCCATAAAAAGATGGCAAGCTTGTCTCCCACACATTCTATTTAATGAGCGTTTCCATTAAGAGTCCCTGGACTTGCGGTGTTTTTGCGCCACAGAGCCAGCTGGCGATCATTACCGGCACAAACTTCCGGAACGTTCTCCTTCAGGGCCATTGAGCTGCGGTAATGGACCGTGGAAGCCGAGAACCGAACGTCTTCGGCACATTCAGAAGGCAAATCGCAGGCACACAAGGTCATATTCCTGCTGTATTCGCTGTTCCTGTTTGCTACGACTCGTCAAACCAGCGTCGTCCGCGGGCAAATGAAGCCGGCTGCGTACTTTTTTATTGAGCAAATTCAATGTAGAAACACCCATTTGTGAACTCACCCACGAATGGGGGACTTCGTATGAATCAATGAGGCTTCGTTAATAGCGCATCAATTCTCTTCATAGACTGCTAGATAAGGTGAGCACTAAGCTTCGGTTTTGTATCTAACAATATCGACCCAAACCAGGATGGGTCTTCATCTCAATGTAAACCTAATCTGATTTTAAAACCCACAGGGGTAGCCTCACGCGGCTAACTTCGCTAGCTCTGACAGCCTGTATCTGCAGAAGACGCACAGCTGGGAGCCCCCCCCCCCCCCCCCCCCCCCCCCCGCTTCTTCCAGCACTGCATGTGATGCAATAGAACTATAATTTAATGCAGAATAACAACTTTTTCCAGCATTGTACTGCTTCAGCCTGAACAACCCAGGGAAGAACTTTTGCAATCAGTGCTTTCAGTTTGCTAAAGAAGGAAATCACACTCCCAGTATAGAATATGGTTGAGACTCCAGACTCCAGTTTTCATGTGATCACACACACACACACACACACAAACAGGCAGGCACACACGCACATACACATGCACGCACATGCACACACACACTCACACAGGCATGCACACACAGGCACACACACACACACACACACACATGCACACACACACTCACACAGGCATGCACACACAGGCACACACAGGCACACACACACACACGCGTTCTGAGTGGTGTGTTTTTTGGTGCTGTGACAGAGGGCCGCAGGATCACCATGTGGCCGCATGACTGCTTTAAACAAATAACTCAACAGGGATGGGCTCAGCCCCACAGCACCCAGCCTGCTCACAGGTTTATGGGCCTAACAGGACTGTGAGAAAGCAAGTGAGAGAATCTGACAGGCAAGATGGTCAGTGGCAGACTGCCTCCACACAGCAAACAGCACTCTGGTTCTGTGTTACGGCATTGCTTCTTCCAGAACTTTCTCTAGCAGTACAACAGTACGACAGTATTAGGGATCATATATTCAATGCCTTTAAATTGGCCTACTTCGTTATTAGCTTCCATCCTATAGTTCATTCTTCCAATTATGTGTATCTTGTCCTCGGAATGTCCTCCATGTGTCTTTTCAAAGATTAAAGATTACACAAAAATATCGAAGATACACTCATAAAAACCACAAAAGAACTAGATTTAGTAATGATTAACCTGGTGGCCAGAACAGGAAGTTAAAACTGCACTGATGCTATGTCTATCCTTAATCTTCTGTTCATCTATGGAGGTGTCAATTCGAACTGCACTTCCAGCTGTTAGGAATGAACGGCAGCTGTACCACCCTGCATGAATCGACAGTTGCATTTACATTCTGTACCGAGCTGTAATAATATTTGAACAACAGTTAGACTTGCTATAAAAAACGATAATGCTGAACTTGCACTTGCTTCCAAAATGCTATTTTTCTAAAACCAGGAACGTGCGCTTCCTACTCCAAGTATTTGTGCCACTCAGAAAATCAGCAAACCGAGTTTATAGGAGGCACGATTGAAATATTTATGATAGATCACATTTGTTATGCATATGAATGTACCACTCATCCAAGCAGAGCTGTGTGAGGTTCAGTAGAACGATGGCAATTACAATTCATTTAAATATAATATGCACATATTTATAATTCAACTGTCTTCTTGATGTGTCTCATTTAATTCATTTTCACCAACCTAAATTGTTAGGGTTGAGCTTCTTGGCTCACTGGACTGAAAGAAAGCTAATGTAATTTTCTAGCTACCAAGGATACCAAAGGTTAACTATCATAATTAACCTCATAATGCATATTTTATTTTTTCATATGAGCAAATACCAAAAGCAACAACAAAATTACTGGTCCAGTATGTACAACCCCAAGCTAACTGGCTCTTGCTAACACTGCAGTTCCTTAACTTAGTGAAAAGGGACCTTTTCGGTGCACACAATAATTGACTGTAAAAATGGAGGAAATGTTATTTTATTGGGAATTCACAGACATCACAAGCTGTCCCGTTTCCCAGACGACTGCAGGTGGGTGTGCTTGTCTCTCAAGAATTCAGCATACGCCTCAAAGTGATTTACCGCAGATTTCTGCAGGAAACCAAGAAACTGTTCAGGTGGAAAGAAGCTGTGAGGAACCCAAGGCAGAGCGAAGCCTCCTGTCTGACAAGCCGTCTGAGAAACACGACCGGTTGCCAAGTCGATCGGATGAATTCTGTACAACTGCAGAAAGCAAACAAACTACAAGCTTCATCCTGGGACGGTGTCAGTTCCTTCTTCTTTCTGGTCCCCAACTTTTTATTTTTCTGTCCCAATTCTGAATCCCCAAATTTGTAACTACAGGCCGGTTCTGTAGGTGATCCATGCAGTTAGAGCGCCAACTGACCGCACCAACCACTTTCGGGGATATCCCACTGCTATCATCCCAACTGACCAGAGGGGGCGCTGCAACACCGCATGGATCTCCTTATCAGTACTTTTCCATTCGCGTCGTGATCATCAGCTGCATTTCCATTAGGCCACTCATGAAACTCAATCCATGAATACATGGAACATTACAGGCACTTTGCAATTCATAAATTCTATTTTTATTAATCTCCTGAATTGACTGGATTTAAATAGAAGTGACCCAGACCCCAGAAGACCATCTTTAGCTCCATCTTTAGCACTACACAGCCAGAAGGGTAACCCATGTGCCCTGTGAGATTCACTGACGTAGCAAACACACACATCCAGGGTTTATAAACACATACTACTCTATTTATTCACACAGGTGGATCATTAGATCCCCTGGATCCAAACAGACAACCTTCTGCTCAAGATCTCATCTGGCTTACCCTGGCACACCCAGAATGAAGATGACCACCACACAACAGTCCCACTCACCCGCCCTGTGTTTATCCAACAGCATCCAGCCAGCCGGCTCTCTCTATAAATGCTCACAATACTCTACTGCTGGAAGACCAGAGAGGAAAGTTAAAACAGACTACTACTAGCTAGTGAGCGTGATTAATAATGTTATTATTGGCCTACCAACACCATACTTACATTAGTTCAATTAATGCAGAATGTCTTTAGTCACTGATGTAACTCCTCTAAGGTAGTAGTAGTCTTACCAAACTTTTGCACTTTTTTTGAGGCAGCAATGCATTATGGGAGGCTTTAAGTGCTGGTTTTTCTTCATTCACTTGGATGAATGCCATGACACCTACGATTCCTCAGAAAGGCTTTGCAGTATTTCTTTTTTCAGTTTATACATGCATAATGGTTTTCTTTCCACATGTTTTCACAAGAAAAACATCTGACAGACTCACATCCTAGCAAAGATCACCCCCACACCTCTCACCCACATACCTCCCTAACCCCCCCCCCCCCCCGCCAACACACACACACACACACACTTTTCTCACGTGTTGAGAACGTTCTATTTCTGTGTTATTTCAACCTGTCTACCATGTGGATTAACCCTTTGAAGAGAAGGTTTTTTGGAAGTCGGTGTTCTAGAACTCCGCTGCTGTCAGTCACCAGCAGTGATTGTGACATCAGCATTAGAATGTTCAGTTAAGAACATTCTAATCACGTTTGTGATCTCACAGCGTAAAGGGTTAATTCCCCTGACAGGCCACTCATTTTGAGTGACAGTCAGAGAGAGGGACAAGATGGCGGTGCGTAGACGCAATTTCTGACTGCAGCTACCGCCTGCTGGTGGATTCTGGGGTCAAAGGTGTCCCTGGGAGGAACGAATGGGGAGCTGGCTTTACATTGGTCTGATGTGAACTAAACAGCCACGAGCTCACAAAGAGCATGCCGTTAATTTGCCCACATATTCCATTCAGTTTGGTTATGAATCTGATCCTGCAAATATATGACCAAGAAATGTGTGTTTTCGTATTTTAACCTTCCCCTTATTCCCTCCCAATTTGGAACACCCATGGTTATTGGTGCAACACATATGTCAATTTGAAAGTAACAAAAACCAAAAAAAACAGCACAGGCTCTCCTCCAAAAAACCAATGTCAAATTGCTGGTCCACCCGTTGAGCGCTTGTTCAGACAGACTGCGTGTGCAAGATGGGCCATAGGGAGTCGCTGGTGAGCGGTGAGACAATGACGCTCCATCGACTAAAATCCCTCCTCCCCTGCCGGTGCTACAGCCAACCCAGTGGCCCCCGCTCCTCTGTCACGTCAAACCAAACTTGTGCATTCAGACATTCAGTGCAACCTTTCCAAGGGCTTCTGGGATATGGTCCTACTTGGCATATATTGTGCTGACAGGAGAAGGTCAGGTTCTAAGTACCAAGACACCGGCTGAAGGCTTAACACATCTGTGTGCTAACTCAGACTCAAACACAGGTTCTGTGTGCTAACGCGGGCTCAAACACAGGTTCTGTGTGCTAACGCGGGCTCAAACACAGGTTCTGTGTGCTAACTCAGACTCAAACACAGGTTCTGTGTGCTAACTCAGACTCAAACACAGGTTCTGTGTGCTAACGCGGGCTCAAACACAGGTTCTGTGTGCTAACTCAGACTCAAACACAGGTTCTGTGTGCTAACTCAGACTCAAACACAGGTTCTGTGTGCTAACTCAGACTCAAACACAGGTTCTGTGTGCTAACTCAGACTCAAACACAGGTTCTGTGTGCTAACGCGGCTCAAACACAGGTTCTGTGTGCTAACGCGGGCTCAAACACAGGTTCTGTGTGCTAACTCAGACTCAAACACAGGTTCTGTGTGCTAACTCAGAATCAAACACAGGTTTTCATGCCAAACACAGCAGCAGCAGAGGGAACGGACCACAGTGAGGAGAAAGCAGCCTCGCTGTGTCTCAAGGGCAGCCAGGCTGCTTAAAGCAGTCTTTAAGCACAGAGACACTGAATGAAGAAACCATGCGCACAAACTGAGACGCACTACAGATGCTCAGCTGGTACAGAAACTGTCCTAAACAATTTCCTTTTTTAAAAGGTTCAGCAGTAATCCAGGGTTTTGGGGGGATTTATGCTTAATGCAGTCAAAGCCGCGTCAGATTCCGCTCTTATGTTTTTTCCTTGACTCCAGGAAGGCAGGCGGTCTCCGTTCTCTCTGGCACTTCCTGCTAAACCTGCTAATGAGAATGTGACCTGCAAACACAGCGGCTACAGAGGCCAGGAGCTCGCAGCCTCTCTCTCTCCTCTCTCTCTCTCTCTCTCTCTCTCTCTCTCTCTCTCTCTCTCCTCTCCCTCTCTCCCTCTCTCCCTCTCCCTCTCTCCCTCCCTCCCTCTCTCTCCCTCCCTCCCTCTCTCTCTCTCTCTCCCTCTCCCTCTCTCCCTCTCTCCCTCTCCCTCTCTCCCTCTCTCTCTCTCTGTCTCAGACATGCGAGTGAAACGGTGGGCCTCTGACCGGCCGACCGAACCGTTTCTCACCCGCTTGTGATGACATTCCAAACGGCGCTGTCGCACGAAACCGCAAATCACAGCCGCGAGCCGCGCGCGGGAGAGAGGACAGAGCGGACGCGCGAGAACACGCGCCAGGGAGACGGGGCGGAGGCGAGGGGTCAGGCGCAGATTGGGCTCTCGTTCTGGAGGAGTCAGGCACGCTTCGCCCCTGTGAGTAAACACCAGCGCGATTAGCGACGCCGCGGTTAGCGGGCCAGGGGTGTCTGAGGCTAGCCCCCCCCCCCACTGGCCCGGGCCGGGTTCCAGGCCCCGCTACGCCTCTCCTCTCCCGCCAGAACCTGCAGCAGCGCAGAGCATGACGCTGTTCACCATATCAGCGTTACGCTCAAACACGCTTCGCAGCTCAGCGGCTTCCTGAACACCCTCATCCACAGCGCCTCACACAGCTTCAGCTGGGTACTTACACTTAAAAAAGAAAATACAGCCACTTATAAACGCTGGATATCTGCTGAAGCAATTCAGGTACGCATTACCTCACTTGGGAATCAAACCCGCAACCACCTGAGTTACAAGCCCAGCTCCCGAGCCACTATACCAGACTGCTGATCTGTAACAGGTGCAAAAGCCAATAAGTCCAAACGGGCAGTGTCATCTGAGTGATTGTGTAAGAATGCCAAAACTTTTATGGTTCTGCTCCACTAATCCAGTGAAGATCAGAGTTGCTGCAGCAGTAGACAGCACTGACAGGGGGAATAATGGCTTTCTGGACAGTTCTGCCCGTGGGCAGAGAGGCTCCTGACGCTCGAAAGCTTCACACGCAGGTGGCGCTGAGTCACAGTCTGCGGGTTTTTAAAAACGCGAGCCGTCAGTCTCCGGGACTCAAACGCCCAGGCTGCTCTGCTCACATGCCTGCAAGGTGCCAGCGTGCTCTGCGCCAACGACACCGCAGAATCAACACCACAGAATCAACACCGCAGAATCAACACCACAGAATAAACACCAAACACTCTGCGCCAACAACACCGCAGAATCAACACCGCAGAATCAACACCAAACACTCTGCGCCAACAACACCGCAGAATCAACACCGCAGAATCAACACCGCAGAATCAACACCAAACACTCTGCGCCAACAACACCGCAGAATCAACACCGCAGAATCAACACCAAACACGCTCTGCACCAACGACACCGCAGAATCAACACCGCAGAATCAACACCAAACACTCTGCGCCAACAACACCGCAGAATCAACACCACAGAATCACCACCAAACACTCTCTGTGCCAGCACACTCTGTGAATCGACACACTCTGTGAACTGGCACACTCTGTGCCACACACTGTGAATCGACACCAGGGAATCCACGTCAGTTCTGATTGGCTGATTTCATTTGTGGTTGGGGCCATAGAAAAGAGGCTGATGATTTTTTTTTTTAATTTCCCATCTTAATAGTGAGGGTAAAAGTCAGGATGTGGCCTGCTCCAAAAATAACTCTACCTGCCGCTGTGTGTTACTCAGTGCTGAAAGGACTCAGTGCCACTGCTTAATTAAACTGTATGAGCAGACCCTGTTCATTTACAGACTCTAAAGTCAGGTCTTGCCAACAGCGGCACAGCTGCCAAGCGAACGGCCTCAGATGAGTTGGTAACGATGGCTAAAAACCGCTACGGTGCGTTAGCCTTCGAGAATCCAGACCGCTCCAGACGCTCTGCGGAGGGAAACTGGGAGAGAGAGAGAGAGAGAGAGAGAGAGAGGGAGGGAGGGAGAGAGAGCCAGAGAGAGAGAGAGAGGGAGAGAGAGAGAGAGCAGGGGAGAGCAGGAGAGGGAGAGAGAGCAGGAGAGAGCAGGGGAGAGAGGGAGAGGGAGAGAGCAGGAGAGAGAGGGAGAGGGAGAGAGCAGGGGAGAGCGGGAGAGAGCGGGAGAGGGAGAGAGAGAGGGAGGGAGAGGGAGAGAGGGAGAGGGAGAGAGCAGCGGAGAGCGGGAGAGAGGGAGAGGGAGAGAGCAGGGGAGAGAGAGAGCAGGGGAGAGCGGGAGAGGGAGAGAGAGAGAGGGAGAGAGGGAGGGAGGGAGAGAGAGAGAGAGGGGGAGAGGGAGAGAGCAGGGGAGAGCAGGAGAGAGAGAGGGAGAGAGCAGGGGAGAGCAGGGGAGAGAGGGAGAGAGCAGGGGAGAGCAGGGGAGAGAGGGAGAGAGGGAGAGAGAGAGAGGGAGAGAGGGAGAGAGAGAGAGAGGGAGAGGGAGAGAGTAGGGGAGAGAGGGAGAGGGAGAGAGCAGGGGAGAGCAGGGGAGAGAGGGAGAGAGGGAGAGGGAGAGAGCAGGGGAGAGCAGGGGAGAGAGGGAGAGGGAGAGAGGGAGAGAGCAGGGGAGAGCGGGAGAGAGCAGGGGAGAGCGGGAGAGGGAGAGAGAGAGAGGGAGAGAGGGAGGGAGGGAGGGAGAGGGAGAGAGGGAGAGAGAGAGAGCAGGGGAGAGCGGGAGAGAGGGAGAGGGAGAGAGCAGGGGAGAGAGAGAGCAGGGGAGAGCGGGAGAGGGAGAGAGAGAGAGGGAGAGGGAGAGAGGGAGAGAGCGGTGAAGCTTGTATCCGGAAGCTTCCGCGTTGCGCACAGACAGAGGTGCTCATCCTTCTCTCGGGCGTTTATCAGCACGGCCTTTACTGCACGGCGCATTTCTCACAAAGAAAACGCTTTTATTCCTGCGCCGTTCTCACTCTGCTCGACCGAAGTCCAGGAGAGCAGCAGCGTGAGTGACAGGCCGTTTGACTCAATTACAACACTGCTGATGGGCACCTGCTGCTGACCGGCTATCTGAAATAACTCCAAATGTCCCATTAGAACTCCCTAATGATCAGAGGGCTCTCATGTTTATGCGGTGGGGGTTTTGGATTGTCGGTAATTATGAATTGTTCGGAGGCACTTCTGCAACTTCTGTCCTTTTGGAAGTTGAACAGCCAGACTGGCAAACCCAACGCCTCACCAAGCTTCACTGAGCCACCTGGGTCCACAGAAACATGAAGATACTCAGAATACAGCTGATAATACGCCACCAGAAAACACTGACACACACTCATTCACACGCACACACACACATGCGTAAACAGACACACACTCACGCATACACACATACTTACACACAGACACACATTCACGCACACACACAGACACACTCACACACACACACACATACTCACACACACACACACACATAGACACACACATACACACAAAAACACACACACATACCTTCAAATGCAGTATTTATAGTTACCCAAAACCCTCAAACACAACAAGTGCTAATTTAAATAATTGAATAGTCTAATCAGCTTCAGTGATGAAAGAAAGAAAAAAAACATTTCATTTTACCCATCTTCTTTTACTCTGGACTTCCATTATCACATCAAGCATTTTAGTGATAATGATCAGAAGAGGTGCTGGCTGAATGTGTGAGCATTAGAGGAGGCTCAGAGTATTGGAGCAGGCTCAGAGTATTGGAGCTGGCTCAGAGCATTGGAGCAGGCTCAGAGTATTGGAGCAGGCTCAGAGCATTGGAGGAGGCTCAGAGTATTGGAGCAGGCTCAGAGCATTAGAGGAGGCTCAGAGCATTGGAGCAGGCTCAGAGTATTGGAGCTGGCTCAGAGCATTGGAGCAGGCTCAGAGTATTGGAGCAGGCTCAGAGCATTAGAGGAGGCTCAGAGTATTGGAGCAGGCTCAGAGCATTGGAGGAGGCTCAGATTATTGGAGCAGGCTCAGAGCATTAGAGGAGGCTCAGATCATTGGAGCAGGCTCAGAGCATTAGAGGAGGCTCAGAGTATTGGAGCAGGCTCAGAGTATTGGAGCTGGCTCAGAGCATTGGAGCAGGCTCAGAGCATTGGAGGAGGCTCAGAGCATTAGAGGAGGCTCAGAGCATTGGAGCAGGCTCAGAGCATTAGAGCAGGCTCAGAGTATTGGAGCAGGCTCAGAGCATTAGAGGAGGCTCAGAGCATTGGAGCAGGCTCAGAGCATTGGAGGAGGCTCAGAGCATTAGAGGAGGCTCAGAGCATTGGAGCAGGCTCAGAGTATTGGAGCTGGCTCAGAGCATTGGAGCAGGCTCAGAGTATTGGAGCAGGCTCAGAGCAGGCTTATCCCCTCCCTACAGCCCCACAGGCCCTCTGATGGCTCTCACAAGGCTGTGAAGCCGACCACAGCGCCAGAGCAATGCCACAGACGCGCTCGTTTGGGGAGGAGTCACCCGGGGGCACAGCAGAGAGAAACAGGGTGGGTTATGGGTAGAGACGGGATCAGGGTCCAGAGTTTGCCCCGGCCAGGATCATCCCCACCCCCCACCTCCAAAGGCACAGGTTTCTGAAGAAGCCTGTGACAGACAGACCAGATTTTCCTGTACAGAGATGAAAATAGACGTTTCTTTTCAAACTGTCTGTACTGCCGTCTACAGAGAGTGCTGCAGTTACAGTATTTGTACAATATTCAGAGGCACACACTGGCCTCTTCCTGAGAAGTGAGGTGCTCCTCCCTTGCTGAAGTGCATGCTGGGTAATTTAGGATCAGGGTAGGTTGTTAGATGAGCATTCTCGGTAATTCAGGATCAGGGTAGTTCGTTAGAAGTGCATGCTGGGTAATTCAGGATCAGGGTAGGTCGTTAGAAGTGCATGCTGGGTAATTCAGGATCAGGGTCGGTCGTTAGAAGTGCATGCTGGGTAATTCAGGATCAGGGTCAGTCGTTAGAAGTGCATGCTGGGTAATTCAGGATCAGGGTCGGTCGTTAGAAGTGCATGCTGGGTAATTCAGGATCAGGGTCAGTCGTTAGAAGTGCATGCTGGGTAATTCAGGATCAGGGTCGGTCGTTAGAAGTGCATGCTGGGTGATTCAGGATCAGGGTTGGTGGTTATAAGTGCATGCTGGGTAATTCAGGATCGGGTCAGATGTTAGAAGTGCATGCTGGGTAATTCAGGATCAGGGTCGGTGGTTATAAGTGCATGCTGGGTGATTCAGGATCAGGGTCGGCGGTTATAAGTGCATGCTGGGTAATTCAGGATCAGGGTCGGTGGTTATAAGTGCATGCTGGGTAATTCAGGATCAGGGTCGGTGGTTATAAGTGCATGCTGGGTAATTCAGGATCAGGGTCGGTGGTTATAAGTGCATGCTGGGTGATTCAGGATCAGGGTCAGTCGTGCTCCTGGGCACGTTTGTTCCACAGCGCGATTTCTGCTGCTTATAAATGCTGGAGAGGAGCGGCTATTAATCAAACCACAGAGAGCGCAGAAACCCCCCCCCGCCCTCGCCCCCCCTCCCCCAGCAGATGAGACAACAGCAGCTGCTTCATCACAAAGCTCTCCTTCCTCATCACAACACAGCGTGCTGACGCGCAGAGATCCTGAAAAATTGGGTTTTTCAAGTATTTTATTTTATTTTTCTTGCAAGGCCACAAAAAAACTAAGAATGTTTTATGATAAAAACAGGCCAACGGGGATCAGTGTCTGTTATGACAAGAGCAGGAGACTGCGTTTGTCCTTCTGTGATTCTGAAATGAACAGATGGTCACACAGCCTGGAAGAAAGAGAGAAACATCGCAGTTTCTACTCTGAATACCCAGCAGCTTCTGTACAATGCAAACCTTTCTCTTTGGTTCACAGATACAATAGCCATACAGTACAACAACCAATGGGAGGGAAATATAGTGCCAAAACGGGTTCGCAGCTCATCACCTGAGAAGATTACACCCTCAAATACTGCATCATACCAGGCCACACAGCTGACCCGGAGCACTGCACATGCAAGTACATGCATGCATGTGCAAATCGTTCGCTGATATCCACACCTATTCACACCTGCATTGCGTTGCCTTTTCATTTAAATCATATCCAGAACACGTCTGTGTTCTCATGAGAGCTGGGTATTATATAAAAGAAAAGGCAAAGCAATCAGTGTGATACATTTTTGTTGCTAATGAAAACAGAAGAGTTTCTGGGAGGACAGAACAGAGAGAGAGAGAGAGAGAGAGAGAGGGGATTGTGGGTGGGAAAGGATGGGAGGTCGTTACCCATTAAAATGAGACAAAGGAGGAACATTTATTCTCATTAAGGTCCTCTTCCCGTGTCCCGCTAATCCTGACCCCTTCCTAATGATTCTTCCGACCCGGCGAAAAGATTTGTGGAGGAGATGGAAAATCTCACAAAGGGGGCCTCCTCCTATTGGCGTGTTGCGGGAGAAAGAGCGGGAACAGGGAGGACGGATCGCTGCGCTGGCGTTCTGCGGCACGGGCGTGTCCGGCCGCCGCGGTGTGGCCCAATCAGAGCGGAGGAAGCGTTCTGCGGCACGGGCGTGTCCAGCCGCCGCGGTGTGGCCCAATCAGAGCGGAGGTGGCGCTTCTGTACAGCGCGGCAGGAGGGCGAGGTCACACCGCCAGCAGAGGAATGCCTCCTGTTTTTGTTTTCTGTTCCTTCCTGGCGCACAAACTCCATCAGCCCCCCGCCCCCCCCCCCCACCCCCCGCCCCGCTATAAACCTGTCGTCCCGGCGCAATCGATGAAGCTGGCCGATGATCTGTATCCACCTCCATTCTGCACTGGAGGAGCAGCGCGTGCTCACATTACTCCTGCCTGACAAGCCCTGCAGCTCACAGAGCACAGCACTGGTACAGGACCTTCTCCTCACAGAGCACAGCACTGCTACAGAACCTTCTCCTCACAGAGCACAGCACTGGTACAGGACCTTCTCCTCACAGAGCACAGCACTGCTACAGGACCTTCTCCTCACAGAGCACAGCACTGGTACAGGACCTTCTCCTCACAGAGCACAGCACTGCTACAGAACCTTCTCCTCACAGAGCACAGCACTGGTACAGGACCTTCTCCTCACAGAGCACAGCACTGCTACAGGACCTTCTCCTCACAGAGCACAGCACTGCTACAGGACCTTCTCCTCACAGAGCACAGCACTGCTACAGGACCTTCTCCTCACAGAGCACAGCGCTGCTACAGGACCTTCTCCTCACAGAGCACAGCACTGGTACAGGACCTTCTCCTCACAGAGCACAGCACTGGTACAGGACCTTCTCCTCACAGAGCACAGCACTGCTACAGGACCTTCTCACAGAGCACAGCGCTGGTACAGGACCTTCTCCTCACAGAGCACAGCGCTGCTACAGGACCTTCTCACAGAGCACAGCGCTGGTACAGGACCTTCTCCTCACAGAGCACAGCACTGCTACAGGACCTTCTCACAGAGCACAGCGCTGGTACAGGACCTTCTCCTCACAGAGCACAGCACTGGTACAGGACCTTCTCACAGAGCACAGCGCTGGTACAGGACCTTCTCCTCACAGAGCACAGCACTGCTACAGGACCTTCTCCTCACAGAGCACAGCACTGCTACAGAACCTTCTCCTCACAGAGCACAGCACTGGTACAGGACCTTCTCCTCACAGAGCACAGCACTGCTACAGGACCTTCTCCTCACAGAGCACAGCACTGCTACAGAACCTTCTCCTCACAGAGCACAGCACTGCTACAGGACCTTCTCACAGAGCACAGCACTGGTACAGCACCTTCTCCTCACAGAGCACAGCACTGGTACAGCACCTTCTCCTCACAGAGCACAGCGCTGCTACAGAACCTTCTCCTCACAGAGCACAGCACTGCTACAGGACCTTCTCCTCACAGAGCACAGCACTGCTACAGAACCTTCTCCTCACAGAGCACAGCGCTGGTACAGGACCTTCTCACAGAGCACAGCACTGGTACAGGACCTTCTCACAGAGCACAGCACTGCTGTAAGACCTGCTGCTCAGACTCCGCCCACTGAGAGCTCTGCACACGGATATAACACGCATCCTGACAAACACACACACGCATGAGCGCACAAACACATAACACACAGATACACACACACACAGACACGCACACACACACACATACACACAGAACATGTATGAGCAGGTACACACATAAATGCATGTGCAGCGACACAAACACAGAAATACAGAGTCAGTCACACACAAATGCACCGCTTAACATGCAGGGGGAAATAAGACTTTTTTTTTTTTGAGGACAGCGCCATTAAGATGTGCCATATTCCAGCTGTGATCCAACTCCGACACGCTGGAGGCTGTCAGGCAGGACTCGCTTTAAAAGGCCTTTTCCGAACGACAGAGACTCCTTTTCTCATACCAACAGGGATCCTCAGATCACTGTGGACAGTGCTGACGGTGGCGTCTCTGGTTTACAGAGTGCAGATTACACCCATGATAACACGACTGATTTCACCACTTATTACTCACAAACATTGCTCACCATCACCATGTTAAAAATTGCTGTAATTTTAACGATTCAATTCAATTCAACGTGACTTCATCCATCCCCAGGGCAGTGGAGATCATCTGCCCTGTGGAACGCCAGGGTTCACTGGAGTCTGGGGACCTTCAGCCATGTGGCTGAGTAATAGGGGGAGATGTTCTATAGATATTTTATTCTCTGGGTTCCGGACAGACGCTCAGGGTTTCTGTCCTGTTTCGAGGGAACATCGCCCCCCCCCTTTCCTCCAGCTGAGCCCCTGAGCCCTGGTGGAGCAGGAGGGCAGCGGTTCCAGTCACATGGCTTCAGTCAAACACCCCCCCCCCCCCCCCCCCCCCGCCCCCAGGTGGTGTTCAAGCGAATCAAACGCTGCCGAACCCCTGAGCGTGATTGGCCGATTCCCGACCGCGAGACAGGAAGTGAACGGCAGAGCACGCGACACGCGCTCTGAGAAACGGTCTGTGATTGGCCAGAGCGCCGTCTGACGATGAGACGGAAACGCGCTCCTGGGCTCGCTAAGAGACAGGCAGGTAGGAGCCAAAGTCCGACAGCGCCAGCACCTCGCAAAATCACTCCCAGCTGCTGAACAGACAGAAGTGTGTATTCACCTGAGGGGGGATGTGTGTGTGTGTGTGTGTGTGTGTGTGTGTGTGGGGGGGGGGGGGATCTCTTCCTGGGTTCTGGCCAGAGCAGAGGCAGGTAGCAGACGCTGATTTACGATCGTCAGACTGTTTCCTCGTCTGCCCGTTGGTTTCTGACGCGGTCCCGTTTCCCCCGAGTGAAGAGCGTCCTCTTCCCAAAGCGTCCGCGTCAGGAGCCAATCGTGTGCCTGTGTCTGCTCCTCAGGAGCCAATCATGTGCCTGTGTCTGCTCCTCAGGAGCCAATCGTGTGTCCGTGTCTGCTCCTCAGGAGCCAATCGTGTGCCTGTGTCTGCTCCTCAGGAGCCAATCGTGTGCCTGTGTCTGCTCCTCAGGAGCCAATCGTGTGTCCGTGTCTGCTCCTCAGGAGCCAATCGTGTGTCCGTGTCTGCTCCTCAGGAGCCAATCGTGTGCCTGTGTCTGCTCCTCAGGAGCCAATCGTGTGCCTGTGTCTGCTCCTCAGGAGCCAATCGTGTGCCTGTGTCTGCTCCTCAGGAGCCAATCGTGTGTCCGTGTCTGCTCCTCAGGAGCCAATCGTGTGTCCGTGTCTGCTCCTCAGGAGCCAATCGTGTGCCTGTGTCTGCTCCTCAGGAGCCAATCGTGTGTCTGTGTCTGCTCCTCAGGAGCCAATCGTGCGCCTGTGTCTGCTCCTCAGGAGCCAATCATGTGCCTGTGTCTGCTCCTCAGGAGCCAATCGTGTGTCTGTGTCTGCTCCTCAGGAGCCAATCGTGTGCCTGTGTCTGCTCCTCAGGAGCCAATCGTGTGCCTGTGTCTGCTCCTCAGGAGCCAATCGTGTGTCTGTGTCTGCTCCTCAGGAGCCAATCGTGTGCCTGTGTCTGCTCCTCAGGAGCCAATCGTGTGCCTGTGTCTGCTCCTCAGGAGCCAATCGTGTGCCTGTGACTGCTCCTCAGGAGCCAATCGTGTGTCTGTGTCTGCTCCTCAGGAGCCAATCGTGTGCCTGTGTCTGCTCCTCAGGAGCCAATCGTGTGCCTGTGTCTGCTCCTCAGGAGCCAATCGTGTGCCTGTGACTGCTCCTCAGGAGCCAATCGTGTGTCTGTGTCTGCTCCTCAGGAGCCAATCGTGTGCCTGTGTCTGCTCCTCAGGAGCCAATCGTGTGCCTGTGTCTGCTCCTCAGGAGCCAATCGTGCGTCCGTGTCTGCTCCTCAGGAGCCAATCGTGTGTCTGTGTCTGCTCCTCAGGAGCCAATCGTGTGTCTGTGTCTGCTCCTCAGGAGCCAATCGTGTGCCTGTGACTGCTCCTCAGGAGCCAATCGTGTGTCTGTGTCTGCTCCTCAGGAGCCAATCGTGTGCCTGTGTCTGCTCCTCAGGAGCCAATCATGTGTCTGTGTCTGCTCCTCAGGGGCGAACCGTGTGCCTGTGTCTGCTCCTCAGGAGCCAATCGTGCGTCCATGCCTGCTCCTCAGGAGCCAATCGTGTGCCCGTGTCTGCTCCTCAGGAGCGAATCGTGTGCCCGTGTCTGCTCCTCAGGAGCCAATCGTGTGCCCGTGTCTGCTCCTCAGGAGCGAATCGTGTGCCCGTGTCTGCTCCTCAGGAGCCAATCGTGTGTCTGTGTCTGCTCCTCAGGAGCCAATCGCGTGCGTCTGTCTGCTCCTCAGGAGCCAATCGTGTGCCTGTGTCTGCTCCTCAGGAGCCAATCGTGTGTCTGTGACTGCTCCTCAGGAGCCAATCGTGTGTCTGTGACTGCTCCTCAGGAGCCAATCGTGTGCCTGTGTCTGCTCCTCAGGAGCCAATCGTGTGTCTGTGACTGCTCCTCAGGAGCCAATCGTGTGCCTGTGTCTGCTCCTCAGGAGCGAATCGTGTGCCTGTGTCTGCTCCTCAGGAGCCAATCGTGTGTCTGTGACTGCTCCTCAGGAGCCAATCGTGTGCCTGTGTCTGCTCCTCAGGAGCGAATCGTGTGTCTATATCTGCTCCTCAGGAGCGAATCGTGTGCCTGTGTCTGCTCCCCAGGAGCCAATCGTGTGCCTGTGTCTGCTCCTCAGGAGCGAATCGTGTGTCTATATCTGCTCCTCAGGAGCGAATCGTGTGCCTGTGTCTGCTCCTCAGGAGCGAATCGTGTGTCTGTGTCTGCTCCTCAGGAGCCAATCGTGTGCCTGTGTCTGCTCCTCAGGAGCGAATCGTGTGCCTGTGTCTGCTCCCCAGGAGCGAATCGTGTGCCTGTGTCTGCTCCTCAGGAGCCAATCGTGTGCCTGTGTCTGCTCCTCAGGAGCCAATCGTGTGCCTGTGTCTGCTCCCCAGGAGCCAATCGTGTGCCTGTGTCTGCTCCCCAGGAGCCAATCGTGTGCCTGTGTCTGCTCCTCAGGAGCCAATCGTGTGCCTGTGTCTGCTCCTCAGGAGCCAATCGTGTGTCTGTGTCTGCTCCTCAGGAGCCAATCGTGTGCCTGTATCTGCTCCTCAGGAGCGAA
This sequence comes from Anguilla pacifica, assembly GCA_039654925.1. NCBI lineage: Eukaryota > Metazoa > Chordata > Actinopteri > Anguilliformes > Anguillidae > Anguilla > Anguilla pacifica. The sequence goes on along the minus strand of CM077301.1, from coordinate 1,655,842 downwards.
TCGTGTGCCTGTGTCTGCTCCTCAGGAGCGAATCGTGTGTCTGTGTCTGCTCCTCAGGAGCCAATCGTGTGTCTGCTCCTCAGGAGCGAATCGTGTGCCTGTGTCTGCTCCTCAGGAGCGAATCGTGTGTCTGTGTCTGCTCCTCAGGAGCGAATCGTGTGCCTGTGTCTGCTCCTCAGGAGCGAATCGTGCGCCTGTGTCTGCTCCTCAGGAGCGAATGGCGCACGTGGGCTTCAGGCCAGCGGGTCATTCTACACTGCGCACCGCAGAGAGCAGTGAACTCAGACGAGCTGAAAGAGGAAACAGGAAATGAGATCCCCCGTTCCGCCACTTCCTGAAGTCTGTCACCACCTCAGATGGGAGCAGATTTAGAGTGGGGAGGGGGGGGGGGCACCTGTTTGTTTACCCCCCTGACCCCGGGCCTTGAGGCGTCTTCTAAGATGAGGAGACGCCTCAAGGAAAGGGGTTCCTCCCTTCCTCCGTCCGCTAGGCACTGAGTGTGTCAGGGCTCAGCCGCTCCAGGCCAGAGCGCACAGCAGAGAGACTCTCTCTCTCTCTCCATCTCTCCCTCTCTCCCTCTCTCTCTCTCTCTCTCTCTCTCTCTCTCTCTCCCTCTCTCTCTTTCCCTCCCTCTCTCCCTCTCTCTCTCTCTCCCTCTCTCTCTCTCTCTCTCTCTCTCTCTCCCTCTCTCTCTTTCCCTCCCTCTCTCCCTCTCTCTCTCTCTCCCTCCCTCTCTCTCCTCTCTCTCTCTCTCTCTCTCTCTCTCTCTCTCTCTCTCTCTCATCTCTCCCTCTCTCCCTCTCTCTCTCTCTCTCTCTCTCTCTCTCTCTCTCTCTCTCTCC
>CM077301.1:1555000-1645000 GCA_039654925.1 Anguilla pacifica | reverse complement strand
TAACAGAACTGAACACAGTTTCAACCATCAGCTATTCAGCAGAATCTTTTATGTGCATGTTTTGTGTCAAATGAAAGGGAAAAACCAAATTTTTGTCTGATCTTAAAGTAAAATGCAATACATTTTCCAGAGAAGAAATTCATTAGGAGCGAAGGAGGTGGTCGGGAACCCTGCTTCAAAAGCACAAGGAGTCTATCCAGCGCATTTCTGAACAGATAAAGCGCAGCATCTTTCACAGCTGTGAGAGAGCAGCCCTGCTGGTAATCCACATCTCGCTGTGAAACCTGGTGCAGTGGCTCAAATGCAGAATATCATGAACACACTTATCACACGTGTGGTTGAGAGAGGGAGAGACAGTGATTAGCAGCTGAATTCCCATTGGACGCCGCCACACTGCCCCAGCCAGACAGAACTACAGATAACAGTCCAGGCTGTGACCAGAACACTGGCACCGGACAGAGTTCCACCACGGGAAGGTTTGCTCACGTCTCGCAATGCTGTGGTGCGCATTTCTACTGGCGAGGTTTGGATGCAGGCACACCCTTAAAAGGCAAGGCTGATGGCAAATGCTGGCAAATGCGAACGGCAACAGAGCGATAATCTTGACCCAACGTCAAACCGGTTCCTTCCTGCAGAGGCAGGCGACGGCATGCCTGCCAACAGAGCATGAGCAGGCCAGCAGTCGTATGAGGAGCACGCAGATGGTCTACATGTCATGAGCTTCTCGATCACCAGACCTGAACCCACCCGAGCATGAAGGGACTGTCACCTATGAGCGTTTATGATTGATGTTCAAGTGGATGAGTTGTGTTCTGCTCCTCTTGCAGAAGCAAAGCAAAGCAAACTCTATGCCACAGGACACACAGAGCACACGGGACACACATGGGGGCAACACACCCTGCTGAGAGGGTTCCGACTACCGTTCCCATTTTTTGCTCACTAAATGCATGATGGGAAGTGATGAAGAATAAAGTCATCGTTAAAATATTCTGTTCTATTCTTCTGTTCTATCCCATGACAGGCAATGACATGAAATTCTAAACGCTAGTGCTATCGAGCAGCTAAAAGGACACACCTGTTACATCTTCAAAAGATCATCAGATCCTACATGACAACCAGATATGCTTCTACCTTCGCAAACAGGGAATGAACTTCAGCTTTTCAAATAGCTAAAAAAATATATATATATTTAACAGGAAATCATATTAGCAGAGAAAAAAATGAGACACATTTGGGAGCTCGCTTTTATAGAGGGAAAAGAGCTGGCGGTTCCAGCCATTAGATTACATTAGATTACATTTCATTACACTCACTTAGCAAAAGCTCTCACCAGAGCGGCTTACATAACTGGTATTAATCTCAGTAATGCTGCACACGTTATCACCAGAAAGCACAGAAGACCCATTTATTATCAGTAAGTGTTAAATTAGCCGAACAAATCAACAACTAGCATCGTAATGCAAAAGTAACGCGACCGCGCCGCGAGGCTAGCTTCAAGCGTCAGCAGCCCGCGCAACCTTCACTCACATCCTTTCTCCAGCGGTACTTCCTGTACTCATAAGAACCTGCCATCTTTCCCCCGTACTGTTACTAAGAAACCTCCATCTTTCCCCGTACCTTAATAAGAAACCGCCATCTTTCACCGTACTTTAATAAGAAACCGCCATCTTTCCCCTGCACTTTAATAAGAACCCGCCATCTTTCCCCTGCACTTTAATAAGAAACCTCCATCTTTCCCCTGTACTTTAATAGGAAACCGCCATCTTTCCCCTGTACCTTAATAAGAAACCTCCATCTTTCCCCTGTACTTTAATAAGAAACCTCCATCTTTCCCCGCATTTTAATAAGAAACCTCCATCTTTCCCCCGCATTTTAATAAGAAACCTCCATCTTTCCCCTGTACTTTAATAAGAAACCGCCATCTTTCCCCTGTACTTTAATAAGAAACCTCCATCTTTCCCCTGTACTTTAATAAGAAACCTCCATCTTTCCCCCACATTTTAATAAGAAACCTCCATCTTTCCCCCGCATTTTAATAAGAAACCTCCATCTTTCCCCTGTACTTTAATAAGAAACCTCCATCTTTCCCCTGTACTTTAATAAGAAACCTCCATCTTTCCCCCACATTTTAATAAGAAACCTCTATCTTTCCCCGTGCTTTAATAAGAAACCTCCATCTTTCCCCTGCACTTTAATAAGAAACCGCCATCTTTCCCCTGCACTTTAATAAGAAACCGCCATCTTTCCCCTGTACTTTAATAAGAAACCGCCATCTTTCCCCCACATTTTAATAAGAAACCTCCATCTTTCCCCTGTACTTTAATAAGAAACCTCCATCTTTCCCCTGCACTTTAATAAGAAACCTCCATCTTTCCCCTGTACTTTAATAAGAAACCGCCATCTTTCACCGCCTCCTGGGGCAGTCAGAGAGGAGACATCACTCATTCAGCCTCGTGCTGCGCAGAAACATTTCAGACGCCGCAGAATCTCAGTGTTCACACCGAGGACTGAGCAGTCCGGCCACAGAAGATTTACAGATCCAAACCGGGGGGTGAGGGGGTGGGGGGCTGGGGGGTAAATGAGTGAGTGATGAGGTCTGTCATCTTGCCCAAACCCCAGGGGTAGGAGGGGTAATGTGGAAGACTGGAGTCGTTCATTGCCCGCTACACAGTCACACTCTCAGCGCGAGCTCGCACCCTGAAGTGAGCATCATGGGCGAAATTACAGCGAAGGCTATCGAGCCAAAGACTGGGCCTGGGTTAAGATCCACACCTGAAATACATGAGCCCTTTCCACACAAGTACAAACTCCTTCAGATTATTCTTTTTCATAGAAAAGAATTTATCCTTCATCTGCGCACATTTTGGTTTGTAACATGTTTTGTTGAAAAAGATCTAGAGAAGTGCTTTCATATTTTACACGAAACTAAAAGGTTATAGCATTTCAAACACTTCAGGACCTGCTCAAAGACCTTGTGGTGACTGAACGGCAAGCTCACATAAAAGAGACTATTTTCCTCGTGACTTTCTGTGCTTGAGCCTGACAAGGCTAACAGTTTCTATCTCAACAGAGCAACAGCAAATCAAACTCTGTCAAAGGTGCATTCTTCGCTTTACACAAATGTTCTGAAAGGCCATTTCTCCCTCTCTCTCTCTCGCTCTCTCTCTGTCTGTCTGTCTTTCTCTCATTGATAACAAGGTCAGATAGGGGTTGGAAAATTAAAGCAAAACGAAACAAAACAAAGACCAAAATAAGGAAAAAATTTGGTCGGTCGCTGAATTACGTGGAGGCCCATTGATTTAATTTTTATTTTTTTAATTTTAATTTTATTTTTTTATTTTTGACAGTGAGGAGAACACACTGAAGCCTCTGAGCCCCATGAGTATATCAGACCAGTCCGGAGCCATTTCTCACGAGAGAAACGTCTACGGCTTGGGAGAACGGCCTCTCTCTCTCACATTCCTCATCTGAGTCAGGCGCCCAGAGTTAACACAGACAGTTCATCAGGCAGCACCTCAGGTTCAATGGGCCACTAATGAAAAATTGATTGGCTTGACCTTTCCCCGCCCAGAATAGTCACACAAGGTCATCCAGGTTAACCCTCATTAACAATTCATGACAGAGCGTATCTGTCACCGTTTACAAAGAAAGCAACTGGAATAAGAAAGAAAGAGTCAAGTTCTGTACACAGAACACAGTACGGCAAGCCTGTGCCTCACTGTGCGCGAAGAAATCACAACTGGACTGTGTTCTCTGTTAATCTGATCCACTAAAAGCCAGTTAACTTTGTCAGCTTTTTAATCAGTGTATCTCACCGCCTATTGACAAGAGCCCCCCCCCCCCACCCACAGCTCTCAGATTTCACCACTCACACCTCCTGACACCTGTCAATCAAAACAGTCAGGCACATGCACCTGCACCTGATAACATATGGGGGTGCATATACACACACACAGCTTTCCTTCTGGAAATGGAATATACTGCAATAAAAAAACGGTATATTATCAGGATCAGAAAAGGCATTTCAGCATTGCATAATGTATAAACACTATATAAATTATTGTCTCTTTCAGATATATAAAATAACATTGCTGTGCAGTAAAAGTATCATTGCATTCGCCACAATATATGTCCACATATCCACAACATATTGCAGTATTTTGTGATTCTGTAAGAGTTTCTGTCCCAAAGAGACAGAGCTGCAGAGACCCCTTTAGTGTGATACAGAGTCTCCTGGGTGTGATGGATGATGGGGGTGCATTTAGGCTTCACCTCTCCTCACACAGGAAGTACTCTCCACTCACCCCCAGCAACCCCCAGCAGGTACAGCGTGTGACTACACCTCCCTCTCGCCCTCCACCACCACTCACCCCCAGCAACCCCCAGCAGGTACAGCCTGTGACTACACCTCCCTCTCGCCCTCTGTCAGCAAATCAAATTACAGGGACCGCTGAAGGGAGGGAGGAAGGGAGGGAGGGAGAGAGGGAGGGAAGACTCCTGGATCTCCAGTCGCTCCAAATCAAGGTTGGCTGCCTCCTCGCCTGTGTGGAAAAGCCGCAGTGTTTCCTCTGGGGGGGGGGGGGGACCAGGAAAACCCCCCACCCCCCCAGACTCTGTGCATGAAACATGCATGGGGAAGGATTTCCACCCCCGTTTTAAATCCATCCTGCACTTTCGCTGGCCTGTTCATGCTGCGGAGGGGGGGAGGGGGGCCCAGATCTGACACTGTGGGCGCGCCGTGCATCCGGGTTCCAACATGGTGCTCTCTCTGTCCACAACCCCTCCCCCCCCCAACGGCTCCTCCTCCTCCTCCTCCTCCTCCTCCTCATCCTCCTCATCCTCGGGGTGAAGCCATGCGCTGTTGAAGCCGGTGTTGGCGGAGCACGTAGGCTGCGTTCCTCACTGTGAGGGGACTGGCGACCGGAACGACGGAACGTTCCGGAATCTGCCTCTGCCACGCCCCCCCGGGGCCAGAGATTACGAGCTTCACTCGACGGCCTCGGGGGCTGAGAGCACGGCGTACGCTCACGCTGCCCCGCTGCATTTTTAATGCGCCGCCTCACTTGGGCACACCGCCTACGATGGGGAGCTAAAGTCATTAAACAAACATTATTTGACGCTTGTGAGTCTTTTAGAAAATCTATTCCTCACTGAACACGCTGGGCGTGACTGCTTTTTTCCCCCTAAGCGTTGAGTAGAATGGCACACTAATGGAATGCAGGATTAGAGCACAGCCCTTCAAATATAAGGAGGAAATATGCCTGGTCTGCAATTTTTCGGTTTTAGGTTAAATTATTTTGTAAACTTCCTTTGGTTATAAGTCTCTGAATTAAAGGGCTAAAATTCCACTCTGAAGCATTTCCTGCACTGCTATAAAGCTTTGGGAGTTTTATTCCACCATTTTCATACTGATACCCAATCTTATTCCAAAGCCTGTGAGGCCACACCCACAATCACATGACCCTCTGCTGGTGAGGCCACACCCACAATCACATGACCCTCCGCTGGTGAGGCCACACCCACAATCACATGACCCTCTGCTGGTGAGGCTGAACCCACAATCACATGACCCTCCGTTGGTGAGGCCACAGTCACAATCACATGACCCTCTGCTGGTGAGGCCGAACCCACAATCACATGACCCTCCGCTGGTGAGGCCACAGTCATAATCACATGACCCTCCGCTGGTGAGGCCACAATCACATGACCCTCTGCACTGACCTGCTGTGTATTGCACCCACATAGCAAGAGCACATTCAGCTCAAATAAAGACCTGAGATCATTTAAATGGCTTTACATGTCCATCTGATCCAGGTCTAACTCAGGTAACGCTGAATACTGATGGGGAACGGCAGGAGCTGGCCACCAGGAAGTGGAGTTTGAGCTCATTTAGGATTCACAGCCTTTGGAAGGTGGCCGCCTGCATCGCGTCAAAGCTGACAGGGCGATTACCACGGTAACGGAGAGGCACACGCACATTCGTGAGGCGTGACAGGAGGTCTGTTCCCCTGGCAGAGTTATGGACCCTCTCCCGGCGATGATGTGTTTATATTCTGCAGTCTGAGTCTCCCGGGGTTAAAGGTGCGAGGGAGAGGGTCAATTCAGCCAGTCCAGGAAATTAACAATTTAAATGGCATCCATCTTGTGAACATCCATCATCCACGGCGAAGTTACCCTGACTGCCATTTATCCAGCGGTCTCACCCTGAGTGACATGCAGCGCAAAGACGAGAGTGAGGAGGGCGGAGTGAAGTACATCACCGCAGCCCTCACAGCTGCGCCAGGCGCCGCTTCAGAAGGAAACCTCACAATCAGGAAGGCCCCGCCCCTGGGCCAGTCACGCCGTGGCGCACAGGGCTGTCACCGGAGAGAGATCCAGAGGGCGGCCCTCCTTCGCCTGTCAGTCAGACACGGCTCCCCCAGGCCTGAGGGGGCGGAGCCCAGGGTGCGAGAGCGCTGAGGAGGGGAAGTGCGGTGGCCTCAGCCGCCGGTTGGCGGTAAACCCCAAAGTCTGGCGGGAAGCGTAGGGCCAGACTCCGGCGACACGGCACGGCGGTAACACACGCACAAGCGCTCCACGCCCCCGAGGAGGAGGAGGAGGAGGAGGCGACCACATCCTGCGAAGTCATCCACGTGACAGACAGCACGTAGAGGACATCAAACGGTGCCGCCTGAAATTCTTTATCACCGCCTGTCCTCATGTTTTATAGAAAAATAGCAAAAGAAAGAAATAAATAAATCTCATTTCAAAATCACACCCATTCAGAAAAATAAAACAGCTCTTTAATTGAAGACTTCAAACATTTCCGGCTGGGCTCAAGAGGCCAGGAAAGAGCTGAAAAGACGCCGGTGCTTAAAAAATGGAAACCGAATTTCACAGTGAAGCGGCCGTGAGCAGAAGCGCTTTTCTGCAGCAGCAGGCGCCCCGCTGGCAGAAATATAATCGGAAACTCAGCCCACACCGTCCGCAGGTCGCAAAATATCAAACCTCACGCTCATTTCCAGATAAGAAAAAAAAAACACAAAAGACGCTCGGTGCACAGTGCCAGTGGCTTCAGCAGAAGGGGCCACATTAACTCCCCATAAACTGACAAACCGTGAGGGCAGGAGAATAACTCACTAATTCGCAGACATTAAAGGAGGGCAAAATGGAAACCTCATTTCCAGACACCGCCGAAATTACCCACGCCTTTTAAGAGCCTTTAAAAGCCTCCCGCTGAGGTTACTGCAGGAACACGAGGAGTCCGACGCGTTCGTATCGAGCTCTTTTTTATGGTCTCATCTCAACATGGCCCAGGCTTTTTTTGCGGTCGCTCTTTAATAAAAGTGCACCGCACTCTCGTGCCCTGTTAGGAGCTCCGCAGAGACTCAACACCACCGGCACGCTCTCAACACCAGCGTCATAAAGACGGGCACAGGCCTGTACCACAGTCACAGCAGAGACGGGCACAGGCCTGTACCACAGTCACAGCAGAGACGGGCACAGGCCTGTACCACAGTCACAGCAGAGACGGGCACAGGCCCGTACCAGAGTCACAGCAGAGACGGGCACAGGCCTGTACCAGAGTCACAGCAGAGACGGGCACAGGCCCGTACCAGAGTCACAGCAGAGACGGGCACAGGCCCGTACCAGAGTCACAGCAGAGACGGGCACAGGCCTGTACCAGAGTCACAGCAGAGACGGGCACAGGCCCGTATCACAGTCACAGCAGAGACGGGCACAGGCCCGTACCAGAGTCACAGCAGAGACGGGCACAGGCCTGTACCAGAGTCACAGCAGAGACGGGCACAGGCCCGTACCACAGTCACAGCAGAGACGGGCACAGGCCTGTACCAGAGTCACAGCAGAGACGGGCACAGGCCTGTACCACAGTCACAGCAGAGACGGGCACAGGCCTGTACCACAGTCACAGCAGAGACGGGCACAGGCCTGTACCAGAGTCACAGCAGAGACGGGCACAGGCCCGTACCAGAGTCACAGCAGAGAGGGGCACAGGCCTGTACCACAGTCACAGCAGAGACGGGCACAGGCCTGTACCACAGTCACAGCAGAGACGGGCACAGGCCTGTACCACAGTCACAGCAGAGACGGGCACAGGCCTGTACCACAGTCACAGCAGAGACGGGCACAGGCCCGTACCAGAGTCACAGCAGAGACGGGCACAGGCCTGTACCAGAGTCACAGCAGAGACGGGCACAGGCCCGTACCAGAGTCACAGCAGAGACGGGCACAGGCCTGTACCACAGTCACAGAAGAGACGGGCACAGGCCTGTACCAGAGTCACAGCAGAGACGGGCACAGGCCCGTACCAGAGTCACAGCAGAGACGGGCACAGGCCCGTACCAGAGTCACAGCAGAGACGGGCACAGGCCTGTACCAGAGTCACAGCAGAGACGGGCACAGGCCCGTATCACAGTCACAGCAGAGACGGGCACAGGCCCGTACCAGAGTCACAGCAGAGACGGGCACAGGCCTGTACCAGAGTCACAGCAGAGACGGGCACAGGCCCGTACCACAGTCACAGCAGAGACGGGCACAGGCCTGTACCAGAGTCACAGCAGAGACGGGCACAGGCCTGTACCACAGTCACAGCAGAGACGGGCACAGGCCTGTACCACAGTCACAGCAGAGACGGGCACAGGCCTGTACCAGAGTCACAGCAGAGACGGGCACAGGCCCGTACCAGAGTCACAGCAGAGAGGGGCACAGGCCTGTACCACAGTCACAGCAGAGACGGGCACAGGCCTGTACCACAGTCACAGCAGAGACGGGCACAGGCCTGTACCACAGTCACAGCAGAGACGGGCACAGGCCTGTACCACAGTCACAGCAGAGACGGGACTGAAGGATTAGAGGTGGACGCTCTCCCAGAGCTGATCACACTGGAGCTGCCACCCCCCTCGGTGCCACGCGCCACAAGCTTAGATGTCAGAATACACTGGAGGCCTAAAACCTGAAACCAGTGGCAGTTTCCACGCAGGACGGACCTCTCTGAGCACGGGGGAAGGGAGCAGACTGAAACACGGAGCACAGGAATGTGTTTCCACCGCCACGGAAAGCCACATTTTTCCATCTCGGAAAGGGAAACTCGAGCAGGTCCCAGACCCATCCATCAGAGCGGCTAATGGCTGTTTCTGCATGCAGATGGACCGTTTTAAAACTTGGCTCTCCTTCCCCAGCCTCCCTCCTGCCACACACACACACACACACACACACACACACACACTCCCACACTCACTCACTCACACACACACACACACACACACACAGGCTCACTCACAGGCTGTGCAGTGAGAGGAACAGGCCAAACACACAATTAGTGATGGTGAGGTTTCATTGATGGGTGAAAGGCTACAGTGAGCTGTCAATCAATCAGTGTCCTGTTTCAACCAATCAAAAAAGAAAATGCTCTCCACAGCACAACACAGTGACTGGCTGAGGGAAAGAATGACAGTTTGGGTTTCACTGACACACCGAGGGGTGTGGTCACTGTCTGCTGAGGACCGTAGTGTCTATGGCTGATTACACAGGCTGGTCATGTGCTACACTGGCTTTTGTTCTTACTTGGCCCTGATCAACTGATCAATTAACGCAGCTAATTACCATGGTAACTCACGTCACCTGGGCCCTGAAATGGCCGCTGAATTTCAGGGGGAAACCAAACAGAGTGAAGCCCGTGATGCTCCAGGACCAGGGTTACAGACACCTGCCCCAGAGACAGGGCCCGCTGCGATCCCATTTACATCAAAAGAAAAAAAAACTATTACTACAAATACTGCATTCCATTCACAGTCATCTCTGGGGAAAAGAGAAAGTCATGAACGGGCTTGACACGGGAGGTTTTCATTGGCTCGAACCCAACGGAGGACCAACACATCCACACTGACTTTCATTTTCACCCGCTGCAGCTGGCATCCCGCGACAATCCAGAGTTTCCGGTCGAAGGCGGACTATCTGGCCGGACAACAGAAGCTTTTAACGAGGCGCTCAACACATCCGATCGAACAAATTAAAGCTTTTTTTATTTATGACTTTTTTAAAATGAACTCAGAGAAAAAGGCTATATTTGGGGTCTCATTTCACACATCTGGGCTGACTGCTCTCCTTATGAACGTCACAGTGCCCGATTGGGCCGTTTTACTGTAAATTAATCTTATAAGGACAACGACACACAAGCACACACACTGACATGTCCAGTCAAGGATATGCACATGGGTAACCACACACACACACGCACACATACACCACACACATGGAGGAACACAAACACACACACACATACAAACACTAACGCACACACACACGCATACATACACCACACACATGTAGAAACACTAACACAAATACACACACACACGCACACACACACATACACACACAAAAACTAACACACACACACGCATACATACACCACACACATGTAGAAACACTAACACACATACACCACACACGCACACACACACATACGAACACTAACACACACACGCACCACACACACATACATACACAAACACACACACACATACGCATACACAAACACCCACACAGACAAAGCTTTTCTCATGCGTAGCTGGAGAGGTACTCCAGGTGAGTCTGAGCTCTGCTGCAGTGCTGTTTTAGACGGGCCGCTGATGGCTCTCCAGGCTGCATTATAAACGAAAGCACAGCCTGTGTACCTGAGCAGGCCTCGGCACGTGCAGCACAAACAAACAGCCTCAGACCCACTCCCACGCTCCAGGGCTTATCAGAGTAAAGCTTTCCCCCAGAACCCATTCTATACGGCACACTGAGAACACACGTACCAGAACCCATTCTATACGGCACACTGAGAACACACGTACCGGAACCCATTCTATACGGCACACTGAGAACACACGTACCGGAACCCATTCTATACGGCACACTGAGAACACACGTACCGGAACCCATTCTATACGGCACACTGAGAACACACGTACCGGAACCCATTCTATACGGCACACTGAGAACACACGTACCGGAACCCACTCTATACGGCACACTGAGAACACACGTACCGGAACCCACTCTATACGGCACACTGAGAACACACGTACCGGAACCCATTCTATACGGCACACTGAGAACACACGTACCGGAACCCACTCTATACGGCACACTGAGAACACACGTACCGGAACCCATTCTATACGGCACACTGAGAACACACGTACCGGAACCCATTCTATACGGCACACTGAGAACACACGCACCGGAACCCATTCTATACGGCACACTGAGAACACACGTACCGGAACCCATTCTATACGGCACACTGAGAACACACGTACCGGAACCCATTCTATACGGCACACTGAGAACACACGTACCGGAACCCATTCTATACGGCACACTGAGAACACACGTACCAGAACCCATTCTATACGGCACACTGAGAACACACGTACCGGAACCCATTCTATACGGCACACTGAGAACACACGTACCGGAACCCACTCTATACGGCACACTGAGAACACACGTACCGGAACCCACTCTATACGGCACACTGAGAACACACGTACCGGAACCCACTCTATACGGCACACTGAGAACACACGTACCGGAACCCACTCTATACGGCACACTGAGAACACACGTACCGGAACCCATTCTATACGGCACACTGAGAACACACGTACTGGAACCCATTCTATACGGCACACTGAGAACACACGTACCGGAACCCATTCTATACGGCACACTGAGAACACACGTACCGGAACCCATTCTATACGGCACACTGAGAACACACGTACCGGAACCCATTCTATACGGCACACTGAGAACACACGTACCGGAACCCACTCTATACGGCACACTGAGAACACACGTACTGGAACCCATTCTATACGGCACACTGAGAACACACGTACCGGAACCCATTCTATACGGCACACTGAGAACACACGTACCGGAACCCATTCTATACGGCACACTGAGAACACACGTACCGGAACCCATTCTATACGGCACACTGAGAACACACGTACCAGAACCCATTCTATACGGCACACTGAGAACACACGTACCGGAACCCATTCTATACGGCACACTGAGAACACACGTACCGGAACCCACTCTATACGGCACACTGAGAACACACGTACCGGAACCCATTCTATGCGGCACACTGAGAACACACGTACCAGCCGTCTGCTGCTGCAGCTAGCAGCATCGCTAAGCAACCGCTAGCATGACTTTAAAACAAAGATGGAGGGACCCTTCTTCACTTCAGGAACACCTGAAACGCATCGTCTGCCAGGTGCTCCAGAGTCCAGGAGATAAGAGCTGACCAGCAGGCAGTCAGACACAGAGCACACCCCTCCCCAACAAAAACACCCCAAACCATGTTCAACATGCTGCTTTAGTCATTGAATAAAGCGCCCAGGTTTGGAGCGAGGTCAGAGGCTGGCTCAGGGCTGACTGACAGCGCGATCAGCAGAGATCATCTGGGCCTTACCGCGCCGAGGCCCTCCCGCGTCCGGGGGTAAAGGTCGCCGCGTCCTCTCATCTCCATCTGCCGTAATCCTCTTACCCGCCACACCCCATTCCACAGATCTGCGCTCCTGGAGTCTGCGGTGCTGCAGCGGCTAATCCACCCGCCTGCATTACTGAGAGCTATACGGAGTATCAGAGACGCTAACCTCCCACGCTAACCACCCGTCTGCATTACTGAGTGCTATACGGAGTATCAGAGACGCTAACCACCCGCGCTAACCACCCGCGCTAACCTCCCGCCTGCATTACTGAGTGCTATACGGAGTATCAGAGACGCTAACCTCCCACGCTAACCTCCCGTCTGCATTACTGAGTGCTATACGGAGTATCAGAGACGCTAACCACCTGTGCTAACCACCCGTCCGCATTACTGAGTGCTATACGGAGTATCAGAGACGCTAACCTCCCGCGCTAACCACCCGTCTACATTACTGAGTGCTATACGGAGTATCAGAGACGCTAACCTCCCGTCTGCATTACTGAGAGCTATACAAAGTATCAGAGACGCTAACCTCCCGTCTGCATTACTGAGAGCTATACAAAGTATCAGAGACGCTAACCTCCCATGCTAACCACCCGCGCTAACCTCCCGTCTGCATTACTGAGTGCTATACAGAGTATCAGAGACGCTAACCTCCCGTCTGCATTACTGAGTGCTATACGGAGTATCAGAGACGCTAACCTCCCACGCTAACCACCCGCGCTAACCTCCCGTCTGCATTACTGAGTACTATACAGAGTATCAGAGACGCTAACCTCCCGTCTGCATTACTGAGTGCTATACAGAGTATCAGAGACGCTAACCTCCCGTCTGCATTACTGAGTGCTATACGGAGTATCAGAGATGCTAACCTCCCACGCTAACCACCCGCGCTAACCTCCCGTCTGCATTACTGAGTGCTATACAGAGTATCAGAGACGCTAACCTCCCGTCTGCATTACTGAGTGCTATACGGAGTATCAGAGACGCTAACCTCCTGCGCTAACCTCCCGTCTACATTACTGAGAGCTATACGAAGTATCAGAGACGCTAACCTCCCGCGCTAACCTCCCGTCTGCATTACTGAGTGCTATACGGAGTATCAGAGACGCTAACCTCCCGCGCTAACCTCCCGTCTGCATTACTGAGTGCTATACGGAGTATCAGAGACGCTAACCTCCCGCGCTAACCTCCCGTCTGCATTAGGGAGCCCAGGGGGCGTACTGTGCATCGTCTCTCTCACTGGGCCCGTTACTTTTAGGGACGTTAATTAACAAAGCTTCCAGTTGTGTTTGTTGACAGCTGCCCCCCTCTCTCTCTCTCTCTCTCTCCCTCTGTCTCACTATCCCTCTCACTCTTGCTGCTCAGGATTGTTAGCAAAAGCTAAGCTCATCAGACAGTTCATACTGGGCCTTTTCTGTGAATCCTTAATTCCGTCAAACCAAACGAGCGCATTGTGCGATGACAGCTGTCCTCAGAGATTCAGCTGAGGGCCAACGCACCAGTTCCCCGTCAGAAAGAGACGTTTTCCGCACATAGCGAGCCAGACACAGACAGGCTAACAGACGAGCCACAAGACGCACAAAGCTCGCGGTGAAGGAAGAGACAGAAAGATAAGGAAACGCTACGCCTGTTCCACGCATTAATCACACGGGGGACACCCAGGCAGTGTGCTCAGCTATGCACAATGCCCCTTCTCCAGCACCCTTATGGGAAAGCTTGAGAGCGCTCCACACACAAACCCTGACTAATGCAATTAAATGCAGGAGTCCCTCAGGGACTAACAAGTCTCCATTAAGACAATTAGATTCACAGAAGTGCAGCTCTCATAGATCACTGCCAGGGGAGAACAGAGAGAACCACACCCAGCACCAACACAGCAGTACTGAACACTCCAGCACCAACACAGCAGTACTGAACACTCCAGCACCAACACAGCATTACTGAACACTCCAGCACCAACACAGCACTACTGAACACTCCAGCACCAACACAGCACCAACACAGCACTACTGCACACCACTACTGAACTCTCCAGCACCAACACAGCACTACTGCACACCACTACTGAACACCCCAACACCAACAGAGCACTACTGAACACCACTACTGCACACCCCAGCACCAACACAGCACTACTGAACACCACAGGCCTGCAGTTTGTCTCCTACACCACCCACACACACACCTGTACACTGACATACACATTCACTCACATACACACACACACACACATACATGCACACTTAATCACATGTGCAAATTGATGCATATATACCACACTCACGCACACACGCGCACACACACACACACACACACAAGCACACACACACCTCCAGAGGTTTATTTCCATTCAGGATAATGTTCCAACTCTTCTTTTTTTTGGCTTCTGACACTTAAAGCCAGAAGGAGTGCCTTAATGACATCACCTCATTCCTTGTGATTCCATTACCATGGTGATCTGTTAACGACATCACAATGGAAAATAGACATGTAAACACATGTAAACTGTGGCCTGACAAATGAACTGACAGATGACAAATGATAAACTCTGAGGAGCGTTATCCTCCGTGTCACCCGCGGGCAGACAGCCCTGCCTCTGTGCTGGTAGCAGGGCCCGGTCGCCTGTTTAAAGGCCTCTGTGCTGGTAGCAGGGCCCGGTCGCCTGTTTAAAGGCCTCTGTGCTGGTAGCAGGGCCCGGTCGCCTGTTTAAAGGCCTCTGTGCTGGTAGCAGGGCCCGGTCGCCTGTTTAAAGGCCTCGGCACTGAGACGCTCTGCAGCCATCAAGCGACTCCAGAACACAGCCGATGATTCAGCTGTTCGGCCGAGTCCCCCGTTACAGCCCGGTCAATAACCACACATCCACCAGCACCAAAATGGCCGCGCTCTTCTTTAATCAATTGTTTTCCATTAAGTGACTCACGCCTCTCTCATGCTACCACAGAGTGACACAGCAGAAAGAGGTCTCCATTGTGTGAGTGAGCAGCCTCACTGTGACCAGCGGAATTTCCACCCCTGCGGCCATCTTATTCCAGCACTTTCTGTCTCCTGTGAGAGGCTGCTATATCTCTGTACTCAGACAGCTTTATCAGTTGTTTTCTCCTTATAAGCCGGGGGGGGGGGGGGGGTGTGTTTGGCCGAGCCTGAAAGGAATGAGAACTGTTTATCATGTACCTCGTTGTTCAAAAAATCCCTCAAAGGGCACCGCAGGCCTAACCCCCTTCAAGCTCGGCACGTCTGGGCAACGTGCCTCCAGTCTGGATTAACTCGCTGACGTGAAATGAAACTCCTCCATCACGGCTCCAAGCACGCACCCATTCCGGCTCTAAGTCTCATGCTGTGCCCTCAAGATGGCCGGCTGCCTCGGGGCTCGTGCTGAAACAAGGATATGAGGAACGACCTCAGTGGCAAAGACAGACACTCTACCCCTCCAATGAGTTTCTAAATAGAGGAATGAAAATGGATCGGGGGGGAAGGGGGGGGGGGGCGGTGTAAAACAAGTCTGTGGAAGAGGGATCTACTTTCATTCAAGTAACGACAGAATGTCCAACACACTTCCTCTCCTGGCTGCATGCCATCAAAAGCATGTACCATGAATAAGTACAACCCAAACGCTCTGGAGTTACACAGGGCAACTCAAACGCTCTGGAGTCACACAGGGCAACTCAAACGCTCCAGAGTTACACAGGGCAACTCAAACACTCCAGAGTTACACAGGGCAACTCAAACGCTCCAGAGTTACACAGGGCAACTCAAACGCTCCAGAGTCACACAGGGCAACTCAAACGCTCCAGAGTTACACAGGGCAACTCAAACGCTCTGGAGTTACACAGGGCAACTCAAAGGATTGCCGATCTAATGCTAATCTGTTGCTAACAGGTGTTCTGTCTGTTCAGGTGGATAATATAACAGCACAGACAGGGGAGATGTGATTGGCTCAGCGACAATGCCAGAGGTGATCGATGGAGAGGCGGAGAGTCTCGACCCCCACCCCCCCAACCCCCCCCGCCGGGGGAACAAACACCCTCCCCGGGCTGCGACCCTTTCCCTGGCTCCCGCCTAATCCCAGCGCCAATCCCCTGATCGTCCCGCTAATCCGTGTAATTGGGGCGCAGCGCTCGGCCTCGCGATCGTTCCGCCAGCCGGGCATCGGTGCCAGGATCAGAGGCCCTGCCCGCAGGTGCTACCCTTAGATTAAAGAGATTTCTGCACACGTGCGGTTAGAACCGCACAGGCCCAGCACGGCAACCTGATACCTGCTGGAAGGACAGGCCACCTCAGGTAAGCGCTCACACGTTTCAGCCAAAAACACACCCTTCTGTAAACCCCCTCAATGCCCTCACTGCAACAAAAAAAAACTCTGTCTCTTTTCAAACGTCTGACAAGCCACAGGCAAATTCATTTCTGGAAGGATCTGTCACTTTTGAAGTGAACAAAAAAAAGTTCAGAGAACAGGTTAGTAAAGTAGCATGTCAAATCAAGAATAAATATGACAGTATGCTTCTCCTGAACACGCATTTCTACAGAATGACAGGCATAATTAATCACTCCGCCTTTTTATGATTTCGCTCAGAAGTCAGTAAAAAGCTGAACACATCTGCCTGCTGCCTTTCCTGTGCAAGTTTCTACAAAAAATCCTTTACAGAGAAACACTTAAGATGGAGGCCCTCCTGATGTTTCCATTACGCATGAAGATCATTCTAAACCTACACCTCCTCAACAGGACGTGAGCCAACAAGTCTACAACCCACTGGCAAATTCTGGCTGACAATAGACCATTTATATGTATTCTTAGTGTTCCCCATTAGTGATCACTTTATGGCGAACGAGGAACTGAACAAAACGGTTTTGTTCCAAACATAACTGATCCTTCAGAACCTTCTCGATCCTCCTCATATTGATCTGCAGCATTCATATGAGACGGGGTGCCAAATTGGACAGTTTGTATGAGATGGGGTGCCAGATTGGACGCTAATCTGAGTCTTCAGCTGCATTGAGATGACTAATATAGATGGCTACTCAAAATGCCCCCACAATAGGAAAATGAACCTACCATATCATAGTTTGCATTCAATATTCGCCTTGTTTTTTGTTTTTTTGTTGTTTTTTTGGAAGATGTCATAAAGCCTGGTACTGAGGATAAGGGACGTCCAGTGCAGTTTAAAATCCAGCACTTTCCCCGGATCTGGGTATTATCCACAACAATCATAAAAAAACAAAGATTAAATAAACATAACCCCGCCCACAAACAGGCTCAGACATGCTTAACTGAAGCCTGCCAGAAGGGAATGGCTTCCTTAATATGTCCATGAAATATAAACCGTTAGGTCTGTTTGCACTGCTAGTTATAAGTGAAAAACTCCACACATACAGCATAGTGTACCATGTGGTGTGGGCACCATCCACCAATGATTCTTACGAGTTTAAAAGCTTAAAGGCTGTGAAAGCATTTATACGACTGAGATTCATGAAGAAATCTAAGTATGACTCAAAAGGGGAATGCAGCAGCTTCCCCGTGATTGAGAAAAACAGATCACATGATCACACGGAAGCTGTATGACCTTGCTTCTGATTGGCTGTCTTATCTACACCAAATGGATACAGTGGTGACCTTTTTTTCCCCCGAAAGCATTTCACGCAGTCTCAGAAGTTTGGGTGTTTGCTACAGCATCAGGCATAGCTAAAGAGAAAAAAAATACGAAATAAAGGCACACCACCACAAGGTGGCGATGTCCGTTACTGGGTTTGATAATTATCGTTACTGCACATCGCCCAGCACGACAGCTCCATGTAATCAGCAAGCCATTAAGGGCAGCTTTGCCCATCGGTACCATTTAACATTCAGACACAGGGATGCGTGTTGTGTGTCATTATCTCCGGGGAGGGGGGGGGGCAATGTGATCACGGCCTCTCCGGCGGACCCACGCTCCAATCAAAGCCCCCCGTGCCCCCCCGCTGGGGAACTCCCCATTCCACCCCGAAGCACCTCATATGCCCCCCCCCCCCCTCCGCCCACAAAGATTAATAATTCACCAAGACACTCCACTGCGCCAAATCAATCGCCATCAACTGCAGGCGCTGCCATGTAGTGAATTACAGCCTGGTTTCAGCTTCTTCTGCAGTCGGGTCCGTCCAGTCAAACGCATGCTGTACGCTTTTTATCACACGATGGATTCCAGCTGACAGCGGCTCTTTGACTCTTACGTTTCTACACGGCACCGCGTTTGAAATTACAAACTGACCTCCAACTGACTGACTGACTGACTGACCTCCGACTGACTGACTGACTGACTGACTGACTGACTGACTGACTGACTGACTGAGCACTGCTCCCATTCCCTCTGGGGTAGCCATCGCACAGCATTCACCCACAGAGTCAAAACTCTGGAATTTCAGGAATGCAATCGCTGCCAGGTGTCGTGACACACGGACATTGCAACAGGCCTTGTGACTCCTTACTCCCCAAAGTGAAGAGGAACGGTGAACACCTCTGTCCCAAGGAGGAATCTCTGAGGCCTTTGTTTATAGCTTCACTGTGACACACGGCACATATGTGGACCTTCACTCTCTGACTGTAGGAGCACAGAGATGCTGAATCTGGGGGTGACATTTTCACACCTCAACAAATCTCATTCTCCAGGATTTAAAATAAATAAAAAAAAACTTAAAAACAAAGTGGTCAGTGCAGTTTATGTTTTTAGTGTCAGAATCTCTGGCCTCCAGGATTTTTACTCCAGACTCTCCTCCTGTCAGGTAATACATTCACTTCCTGTGAAAACGGGCGCTGACTGATCTATCCGTCACCGCAGTGAGAAATTCTAATTCCACAGAGGGACACAAATCTCACATCCCCGCCGCACATGCTGCTGTAGTGCTGCCTAAGGAGTCTGTCATCAGCAATTTCGTCTCCGCGGCAACAGACAGAGCAATCTCGGCACTCGTTCAACCCTCGATTGGGGCTCTGCGATTCCACTCCCTTTTCTGCCCTACCAAGAAAAAAAAATACTAACAATTCTCTTAGCATTCAAAACTTCCGGAAGGCTTAAGAAACCAATATGAAATAAATACACGATAAGCAAATAAATAAATACGTGCATAAATATGTGCAAAAACAAATTGAGAACGGGGAATAAACAAGTCTAAACAGCCACATTTAATCATTAATTTTTTAATGAAGGCTTGCTTTGACGGGTATGTTTTTAATTTCATCCATTTAAGCCCTGGCAAGCCCCTACACACTAGAAAACACAGTGTCTGCATATATGGACAAAGATGGGCAGGAAATCCATTAATTTTTTTCCGGACTGTTTCATATTATTTTATTCATTTCCAGGGCACTGGCCATTGGAACACTGTGGAAATGAAATTAAACCTTGACCGTGCACCAACAATGCCATCTACTAATTAACCCTCTGAGGTGCAATATCAGAAATGTGTGATTAGAATGTCCTTAACTGAACATTCTAATGCTGATGTCACAATCACTAGAACACTAGAACATTTCAAAACACAGACACTTGAAAGGGTTAAATATCAGGTGAACATTTATGGAAATGCATCCCCGCTGTCCAGTCCGCTAGCCATTTCCCTCTGGCTCACCGCCAATCCACAGTGCGTTATTTTTGAAATAATGTGCAAAAAAGCAAAAAACATCTTGACCAAGTTAATACAGTTAAAGAGTTATATTACAGTACCAGGGAGCAGTGCAATTAAATATTTCATCTTGCAAGAGGCCCAGGCATCGGTAATGGAATAATTCTGCGGAATTCTTAACACACACAAGTGACAACTGTCGTATGAAAAACAGCCGCATCTTGTTCAATTCCTTAACTCCAACCCCCACGAAAAACAGCGACAGAGTTTATTACCTTAATTAATGTATTAATTACGCAGGTCAATTTCAGAATGTATTACCTTAATTAATGTATTAATTACGCAGGTCAATTTCAGAATTTAAGTGGTAAAGCCGTATTTTGTGTGCCTCCGACGTACACGCTAAGCTAATGCTAACTTAAATGTCACTGGTTATGGCTATAAATAGCGAAGCATAAACATATATAAAGTGCTTAATCCACCATAGCCCTTTTAAACAGCTGCAGAACTACTCTGGGAATGCAAGTTTAATAGCAGTGCCTTGCTCTCTCACGCAATATAACTGCAACGTTCAAATCTGGGATTTGGACCAACAACAGTTCAATTCTCCCATAAATCACATGTTCTTAGAATGCTGTGGTGCGATGTCTTTATGACACATTATGACGTGTTTTTTTAAGTGGAGAAATGATCCAGTTTATCGTGTGTGGCTGTTCCCTCCTGTCCAGGGCTGCTCCTTTTGGAAGCATCGATAAAAATTTACAGCAAAAGACACATTAAGCTGAAAATCTCTGACCTCCTCTCAAAACCCTGAAGAGAAGTTCATTTAAATTCAGTTCGGATTTCATTATATCTCACTTCTGGGGAGGCAGATGGCCAATCAGCACGCGGGCAGTTGTGCCTCCTTTAACAGACCGGAAGGTGCTGTGCAGTCAGCCTCCAGGCTCGTCCATATGCACCAGCAGCACTCAGCAGTGCAGGTGAGCACCTGGATATCCACAGAACTCACAGTGCAGGTGAGCACCTGGATATCCACAGAACTCACAGTGCAGGTAAGCACCTGGATATCCACAGAACTCACAGTGCAGGTACGCACCTGGATATCCACAGAACTCACAGTGCAGGTACGCACCTGGATATCCACAGAACTCACAGTGCAGGTACGCACCTGGATATCCACAGAACTCAAAGTGCAGGTAAGCACCTGGATATCCACAGAACTCACAGTGCAGGTACGCACCTGGATATCCACAGAACTCACAGCGCAGGTGAGCACCTGGATATCCACAGAACTCACAGTGCAGGTGAGCACCTGGATATCCACAGAACTCACAGTGCAGGTACACACCTGGATATCCACAGAACTCACAGCGCAGGTGAGCACCTGGATATCCACAGAACTCACAGTGCAGGTACGCACCTGGATATCCACAGAACTCACAGCGCAGGTGAGCACCTGGATATCCGCAGAACTCACAGCGCAGGTGAGCACCTGGATATCCGCAGAACTCACAGTGCAGGTGAGCACCTGGATATCCACAGAACTCACAGTGCAGGTGAGCACCTGGATATCCACAGAACTCACAGTGCAGGTGAGCACCTGGATATCCACAGAACTCACAGTGCAGGTACGCACCTGGATATCCACAGAACTCACAGTGCAGGTGAGCACCTGGATATCCACAGAACTCACAGCGCAGGTGAGCACCTGGATATCCACAGAACTCACAGTGCAGGTAAGCACCTGGATATCCACAGAACTCACAGTGCAGGTACGCACCTGGATATCCACAGAACTCACAGTGCAGGTGAGCACCTGGATATCCACAGAACTCACAGTGCAGGTGAGCACCTGGATATCCACAGAACTCACAGTGCAAGTACGCACCTGGATATCCACAGAACTCACAGTGCAGGTACGCACCTGGATATCCACAGAACTCACAGTGCAGGTACGCACCTGGATATCCACAGAACTCACAGTGCAGGTACGCACCTGGATATCCACAGAACTCACAGTGCAGGTACGCACCTGGATATCCACAGAACTCACAGTGCAGGTAAGCACCTCAATATCCACAGAACTCACAGTGCAGGTAAGCACCTGGATATCCACAGAACTCACAGTGCAGGTGAGCACCTGGATATCCACAGAACTCACAGTGCAGGTAAGCACCTGGATATCCACAGAACTCACAGTGCAGGTACGCACCTGGATATCCACAGAACTCACAGTGCAGGTACGCACCTGGATATCCACAGAACTCACAGTGCAGGTACGCACCTGGATATCCACAGAACTCACAGTGCAGGTACGCACCTGGATATCCACAGAACTCACAGTGCAGGTGAGCACCTGGATATCCACAGAACTCACAGTGCAGGTAAGCACCTGGATATCCACAGAACTCACAGTGCAGGTACGCACCTGGATATCCACAGAACTCACAGTGCAGGTAAGCACCTGGATATCCACAGAACTCACAGTGCAGGTAAGCACCTGGATATCCACAGAACTCACAGTGCAGGTACGCACCTGGATATCCACAGAACTCACAGTGCAGGTACGCACCTGGATATCCACAGAACTCACAGTGCAGGTACGCACCTGGATATCCACAGAACTCACAGTGCAGGTGAGCACCTGGATATCCACAGAACTCACAGCGCAGGTACGCACCTGGATATCCACAGAACTCACAGTGCAGGTACGCACCTGGATATCCACAGAACTCACAGCGCAGGTGAGCACCTGGATATCCACAGAACTCACAGTGCAGGTAAGCACCTGGATATCCACAGAACTCACAGTGCAGGTACGCACCTGGATATCCACAGAACTCACAGTGCAGGTACGCACCTGGATATCCACAGAACTCACAGTGCAGGTGAGCACCTGGATATCCACAGAACTCACAGTGCAAGTACGCACCTGGATATCCACAGAACTCACAGTGCAGGTACGCACCTGGATATCCACAGAACTCACAGTGCAGGTACGCACCTGGATATCCACAGAACTCACAGTGCAGGTACGCACCTGGATATCCACAGAACTCACAGTGCAGGTACGCACCTGGATATCCACAGAACTCACAATGCAGGTACGCACCTGGATATCCACAGAACTCACAGTGCAGGTAAGCACCTCAATATCCACAGAACTCACAGTGCAGGTAAGCACCTGGATATCCACAGAACTCACAGTGCAGGTGAGCACCTGGATATCCACAGAACTCACAGTGCAGGTAAGCACCTGGATATCCACAGAACTCACAGTGCAGGTAAGCACCTGGATATCCACAGAACTCACAGTGCAGGTGAGCACCTGGATATCCACAGAACTCACAGTGCAGGTGAGCACCTGGATATCCACAGAACTCACAGTGCAGGTGAGCACCTGGATATCCACAGAACTCACAGTGCAGGTGAGCACCTGGATATCCACAGAACTCACAGTGCAGGTACGCACCTGGATATCCACAGAACTCACAGTGCAGGTACGCACCTGGATATCCACAGAACTCACAGTGCAGGTAAGCACCTGGATATCCACAGAACTCACAGTGCAGGTAAGCACCTGGATATCCACAGAACTCACAGTGCAGGTACACACCTGGATATCCACTCAGACATCTCTCCTTTTTGAGTCTCTGGAGCTCTGTTCAGGTGACACTGTAGCACTCGACCCCGGCGCTAATCTCTGAGCTCGTGAATTTAACTCTGTGCACATTTGCCATGAAAAGAGCCATTCTTACTAATGACAGCTAATTACAATAGAAATTAAGGAAATAATTAAAGTATTAAATAGCAGAGAAAGAAAAGCTTGAAAGAACAAAGAAAATTACTCATTTGTTCTCACCAGGCTTTCTGTCACTGAATACGGTTGTGGACCATTTCAGATACTCAAACACTCTACATTTCCATTACTAAGGTTAGATGCTTTCCTTTGTTTCCTGACAGCAGTGCAGAATATCCTGCTGGAGTGTGCTCTTGGTTCCTACACTCTCTCCAAACCTCCCCTCCAGCATTAATTCACAAACACGTCATGTCGAATTATCGCTGGGCAAAGGCGCACGAGGCCGAGCGAAAGACTCGCTCTCCCTAATTGCCTGTCCTGTTCCCAGCAGTTTGCGCTGATAGCTACAAAACTACACAGGTTCTGAGGGCACCGCCTCCCCGAACAGACTCTCCCTCGGCTGATTCAAAGTTGCGGTGCGCATGTAAATAACACAATTCGCTCTCGGTTCATCGTGCCGTTTAAGAATTAATGCAATTAGCGCGCGGGCTGCGATCCCTTGGAAGCAGGCGAGCGGAGTAATCGCTGCTTTGTACAACTGTCAGCGGTGTCATCCAGTCCGAGGCGATTTGCCAAACAGACGCAACAGATGTCTGTTCTCTCGTTTCTCCCGCAGTGGTTCTCCCTGCCTGTTGAACAGAGAGCTCACAGCAGGCTGTGCTAAGTGCTAACTGATGCTGTAGGTAATAAGTGCAGACTTTGCTGGGCGTGTTGCGTGTTTCCAAACACAGACAGAGCAGGGGTCCTGGACGTCTAAACGCTAGGGCAGGGATCCCCAATCTCGCCCCAGAAGGGCCGGTGTGGGGTGCAGGCTTTTGTTCTCACCCAGCCAATAAAACACGAAATTCAACAAATCGACCAATCACGTCTTTCAGGCAAGACCTTGATAAGGCCAGTCAGGCGTATCAGTATTGGATGAGGCTGTTCACACAAAGATAAGGTTTGGTAGTCTAGCCCTAACTCCACATCAACAAGGACACACAGCACCATGATGCACTGATGCACCATGGGCACTAATAGCTCCCCCTTGTGGAGAATCTTCACCCTGCTAAACGTGAGTGAGGGAGTGAGTGAGCGAGTGAGTGAGTGAGTGTCAGTGAATGAATGTGAGTGAGTGAATGAGTGAGTGTCAGTGAGTGAATGTGAGTAAGTGGCCCATGAGGTGCTTTGCATCTTAAAAAAAGTGTGTGACTGGCATGGCGGCATCATGACGAAACCCGCCACCCCCCCCCCCCCCCCGCCATTTCCTCACAGCGACCGACGGCTATGAGTCACAGAGAAGGGAGCAATCTTACGATTCAAACACAAGGAAGCTGAATTCTTTACGGGCATAATCATGTTTTCCCCACACTGCACATTATTGTTTGTGATGCGTTATTAAAAGTTTTTAATTTCCTAATGTTTTTTTTCTATTTTCCTGTTTCAGCATTTTTGCTCTTATTTCTTTCCTTTTGCTTCTAATGAGCACCCCTGAGTAAAAGTTCATTTCAGTTGCAGAACCTTCCGGCGCATTTTTCAGGGATTAAAGCTGGTGCAGCTGTGGTGCTTGTTCTGGGGCTGAAGCGGCAGAGGAGCAGAGCTGAGCGCTCCACGGGCTCGTTTCCCTGCTGAAAGGTCCCCGCACGCTAACACCAGCAGCTCCCAGCCAATCACATCAGACCCACAACGCGCTGGTCACACTGTGTCACTGTGGCAATGGTGCAGCAGCGCTGGAGAGAGCTAGTCTCAGCCTGTTAGAAAGACGGTTATTTCACCCCTCGCCAGAATGGCGACCTGCATGCCCACTGTGAAATATAATTACCTCTCCCCGCCCCCCGCCCCCACCCCCGTTTGCTAAGGGAGTCATGGCCAGCTGCATGTCACCTCCTCACACCCGCCACAGTTTTCCACCAGCCCGCCACGAGCATGTCTCACAGTGTTATTACAGCTGTATTAATGTGTTATTATACTGGGGAATCACAGTGTTATTACAGCTGTATTAACATGTTATTACACTAGGGAATCACAGTGTTATTACAGCTGTATTAATGTGTTATTATAGCGGGGAATCACAGTGTTATTAAATTGGGGAATCAGTGTTATTACAGCAGTATTGACGTGTTATTACAACGGGGAATCACAGTGTTATTACACCTGTATTAACATGTTATTACAAAGGGGAATCACAGTGTTATTACAGCTGTATTAAAGTGTTATTACACCAGGGAAAGGCTAACTGGTCTGTTCCTCCTGTTCGTTCAGCTCCCATAAGCCCCGACTCATGAGAACATGGAACAACTACGTCAGGAAGGGCTATATTTCTGCCTGTCCAGACTTACAGGGGCTGAGAGTCGGGGGGGGGGCGGGGGGGCTGCTACCAGGGCACTGCACCTGCCCCAGTCACATGAGCCACACAGGATACTCAGTTCTGCATTCATAACAAGTTCTGTTTCTTTACCAGGGAATCTGAAACATCTGAAGCGGTTTCTGAAAGTTGGCTGAGGGGCGTGACTGAGTGTTTTCTGTGCTGCACTATGACACCGGAAGCCCCGCAGCAGAGAGGACAGAGAGAACGCAGGAGCAGAGAATCTGAGGAATGTGAATCTACAGAACATGCAGCTGCACAACCTGAATGTCTGCATATACACAATGCATCACCTCAGTGAAGTTCCACATTCCACCCTCCCTCTCTCTCCCTCTCTCTCCTTCTGCCTCCCCTTCTCCCCCCTTTCTTTCCCACTACCTCTCTCTCTACCCATCTCTTCCTCTCCCACTCCTTTTCTCTCCCCTTTTTCTCTCACTCCCTCTCCTCTCTTTCTCTCCCTCTCTCTCTCTCTCTCTCTCTCTCAGCAGGTAGTCACACTATACACTTTCTCTAGATCACAAGTCATCAATTTTCACAGTGTGTCTCATTCCAAGATGAAATAGTTTTCTTCCCCCGTTAATTGCTCCTGAATATAATGAAACTTTCTACCTGGCTGCATCCTGTCGATTTCTGATTTAGACACTTGGCAGACATCGGTGAGGAGGTAGCACTGCGGGTTGTTATTAGAACATAATGAAGGGCTGTGCGTAGCCTCTGTCAGACAGTAAAGACAGAGACAGTTCTGTGAATGTAGGGGAGAAAAGCTTAAAGCAAGCCTCTGTCAGAAGCAGACACTTCCAGACGTTTCTGCTTCTCTGATTCAGAGTCACTCCCCTCCGTTTCATTTCCATTTCAGAAAGCGGGCGGACGGCCAGGAACCATGCCCAAAAAGTAAACCTCTTAACTTCTACAGAGGGAAGTTTTTCTGTTGATTTGCAAAAATGTTTAAATGTCCTGGAGGAGACGGATGCTTCAGAGGCTGGCCAGGGTCCCGAGGATCTGGCAGCACCTCGCAGCGAGATAAATGCCTGTCAGAAAAACTTGTCCCGGCAGACTAACGCCAGGGTCTCATTCTGCTCGGACCGAGCCAACGGCGCTGATGGCGGAGAGCCGGCCGGGATGGCGTGATCCGAGGGAGGAGCACTGATGCATTCTGGGAGCGGGGAAACCTACATGAACATGAGGCATGAAATACAAACGCAAGCATGTTCTATTGCGATGACGTCCCAACGCTGCTTTTTGTGAATACGTGCACCATACAAGTATTCAAAATGATACAGGAGAAAGATGTATCTGTTAAATGATATGCTACATTTATGCTGGTATGAGGAAAAAAAACAAGTTTATACATAGTATTATTCCGAGGGCTTTTAAAAATTATTTCCGAACACTTGTAAATTCATGAGATTGATTGATCTGACACCGCTCCCTGAAGAGCGCGTATTAGCTGGAGTTCATTATTACCATGTGTTCCTCTGGAGGGTCAGTGGCCCTTCACAACGCCGGGTGCACTGTGCATAAACACGTCAGTTTGAAAAATGCTTTTCAAACTGACATGGGTACTCTGGGTACTCTGGGTACTCCCCCCCCCCCCCCCTTTTTTCCGTCCTCCAGAGAGGACGACTCTTCACCCCGCTGCCGAACGAGCGGCGGTGAGCAGCGGCGGCCGGTCGGGCCTCTCAGGCTGAAGTCATGGAAAATATGCGAAGAGTTTAGAGAGTTTAGAGAGTTTACGCAGCTTCACAAAACAAGGACCCGCGCCAAGGGGGGGGGGGGGGGGGGGCGGGGGAGTGGAGGGAGCAAAGAGCAGAGTGTGGAGAGAAAGAGAGAGGGAGGGAGGGAGGGAGGGAGAGGTGGGAAAAGAAAGAAAGGGATGAACAGAGCCTGCTTTTTGGCCAGCCCCGAGCCAGAATGGTGGCCGCTTCAGCGTGTGATTATGGGAGTTTCTCCTCAGTCAGCAGCCTGGGCGGCGACTGGAGATGGGAAATCCACTGGGGAGGACCGGCCGTGAACTTGGCGAACTTCGGCGAGTCCCGGATCGGTTCGCAATAAACAACGTCTGAGGCGCCGCAATCGAGCTTCGATTCTCCAGTCGGGCCGGTCGATTAATCACGCGGTTCGGCTCTGCTTCCACAGCCTGGAGGACTCGGGCCTTTTACCCGCCCCCTTCCTTCATGCTCCGCCCCCTTTTTCACTCGTACGTTTCTGAGCTGTCATGGCGGAAACAGTCGTTGATGTTCAGAACGCGACGCGATCCAGACGAGGCTTCAGAAACAAGGCCTCGTTGAGAAGCCTTCGTTTAAATAACGAGCTCCAGAGAGGGACTCCGGCTTTCATCGCCTCCCTGAGGCCGGGCTCAGCGTCAGCGGCTCACTGAAAAGGAATTCCCCGTTTCCTCCAAAGACCAGCGGCTTGCTCTGGCCCTGAAGCCTTTACGGGAACGGAGCTGTGTTTGGGGGGGGGTGGGGGGGGGGGATGGGGGGTGTTTAGTCTTGATGAAGAAAAGTCACAGTTCTCCAGAGCCCTGGGGCTACGGATTTCACCTTCGGGAACAGAAACCCGAGCGTCACTGTAGTTCTCAGAAGAATGATTCAGACCCCCCCCCCCCCCCCCCCACGCTGTCCAAACTGTTCCTACGACAGGATAAATGCTTTAATGAGGGGTGAAATTCCACAGCAATCACGATTGCAGCAATGATGCGTCAAACATGGGCACAGAACGGCTCTCCAACCGGTAAGCACCGCTGGCATAACTGCATTACGGTTGTTTCCTAGCGTGTTTCGCTCGTATCTTTGAAAGAGAATCCGCCAGGTTTGGTCTCCAGATCAAAGAGAATAGCGCGTCTGTCTGAGCCAGGCGTGTGGGAAATGTGGCCGTCACATTCACTGAGACCGACTGGCAAACGCCGACCCAGCAGAGCAAAGACCCTCCGCAGGTAAAAAAGGAATAACAGCCCTTCACTGTGGAGGCAGGAAACAGAATTAAATCCTACATCCGCCCTCTCCTTTCCATTTGAATTATCTCTCCAAAGCCACTTTGGGAAAAATAAATATTTATCAGAAAATAGCACTGACAATAAAGTAGTCACAGATCAAACTATATTTAAATTATGAATTTAAAACATTATAAATAAGTACTGTTCTGTTGAAAGGACAACACTGCTTGACTAATGTAATAAATATTAGGCCTGAAAGGATACTGGGGTTTATGGGTGTGATTTAGCCGTTGTACATGAGAATACACCCAAGACACAATGTAAACAAGGACCTTTACTGTCCCAGTCCATTACTGCAATGCTTTGCATCATGCAGACAGTCATTGGTCATTTTTACAGGTAAGTCAACACAAGCACAATGTGGTCTGAGCCAAACTTTCAATAATACATTCTATGGGAGAATCAATGCAATTACTCAATGCAGCATTTCAATTACACCAGGTTCAATCAAACTGTTGTGCAATTTGTTACAAGTAGTGGAATTGCAAACATTTTGAAGTTTGACTGAACCATTCCCTTAATCTATGACATTCCTATTGATAATCTAAGCACTGATGATTTGGGTTCTCTTGTGGTGGTATTTCAGCATTCTGTTTTCCTGAGATGAAACGCGAGTTCAGGATCGCAGTCCTCTACCTCTCTCAGTACCCGCTGGGTAAACAGAGCAATATTTCATACTTCCACGAACCGCGGCATGGGAAAAGGAACGCAATAACTAATAAACAAAGAGCTTTATTGAGCCGATATATTGAACCCTGCAGCCAGAACGCCTCTTCTGCCACCTAGGCTACACCCAACTGTCCGTCAAACACGTCATTCTCTCCCTCTCCCCCTCAGCTGACGTGCTGAGCTTTCTGGCACAAAATGGCGGCTTGGTAAGCTGACTATGGTGACCTCTGACCTCAGAAAATTGTTTCTGTGAAGAATGAAAGTACCACTTAATCATCAACATCTAATCATCAGACAAAATTAAGGACGAATGGTGATTGAATCCAAGCAAAGGTCATGCACACATTACGCCACAGCTTGTTTTGAGCTTTGAATACTAGTAACAGGAAGTATCATTAATATTCATGAGCATCATTATTATTTAGTAGTATCACTAATAGCACTGCAGTATATGTCATGATTGTCACCTGACAACGCTAGCTGTGGTGTGTGGGAGCAGAGGGCCAGTGTGATTGACAGGCAGAGGGCCTGTGTGATTGACAGGCAGAAGCCCCACCTCCCTGCCTGTCATGGCGTGAGTTTGAGTGAGTCAGTCTGACGGATGGGCGAGGTGGAGAGGGGCGCCAGACTGACAGCTGGCACGGAGCACCCGAGGTCGCCACGGCAACGGCTAACAGGGCACTCGCTCACCCGCGGGCACAAAATGTGAACTGCCAGCTAACTCTTTACCACAGACATACACACCTGCGCGCGAACACACACATACACACAAACACAAACACACACCTGCACACATACACACATACACACACATACATGCACATACACGCACACACACGCACACATACACACAAACACACACACACACCTGCACACATACACACATACACACACACATACACACGCACACACAGGCACACACACCTGTGTGTGAACACACACATACACACAAACACACATCTGCACACATACACACACCCACACACACACACACAAAATTGAAAAACAATTATGCAAATGACTTCCAGGTACTATAAAGCAGAACAACTGAGCTCTACCTCCAAACTGCAATGCGGGTGTCTAATATCAGAGAGACCTGAGAGGTCAGATTAAAAAGGAGCCATCTTCCCCTGGATTTACCCCAGCCTGTCCTCTCTCCCCGCCCTCCTCTCGTTCTGTTAGCGGTGTGCATGGGCGCCGCTACGCCAGGACCGAGCTCTCAGCCACGTCAAACGCCTGTCAATCAAACACACACACTTCTCCCCACATCGATTTACGCACCTCTCTCTCCCTCAGAAGGCAACAGTTTCACTTGGCCGGGGGGGGGGAGGTGGGGGGGTTCTATACGCTCGATAAGCCTTGCACTGAATAGTTTTATCACCTGGGGCCCTGCGGCTGTGATAACACTATCAGTAAAATAAATCACTGTGTGTTTGCTCAGCCTGTGATAGGCCACGATGCCAATGAGATGAGAGCCAGTACCTGTGGAGAGCGTTCCTGGGTCTGCTACCTTAACTTCACCTGTACAGAGCACCCCAATGGAACAGCTGACCCCAACACTAACCCTGATCCTAACCTTAACCCCACCTGTACAGAGCACCCCCAATGAAACAGCTGACCCCAACACTAACCCTGATCCTAGCCTTGGGTTGGGGTGGTACACGGCATCGCTTCCAAATTTGCCATTTCCATTTTCAAACCGCTTCCTGTCCTGGAGACACAGCAGAGAAAAGAGGGAAAGGGCAGAATATTCCAGAACAAAAGACGCGGTTCGTCTGTTTTATCACGACAACATTAAGCGAAGTGGGAGAGAGAGAAAGGGACAGAGAGAGAGAGAGAGAGAGAGAGAGAGAGAGAGAGAGAGAGAGAGAGAGGACAGAGAGAGAGAGAGAGAGAGAGAGAGAGAGAGAGAGAGAGAGAGACAGAGAGAGAGAGAGAGAGAGAGAGAGAGAGAGAGAGAAAGGGACAGAGAGGGAGAGAGAGAGAGAGGGGGAGAGAGGGGGAAGAATAAGGCTGGCTGACAGAGGAGCATGGAGGTAATAGTGATGCCTGCTGCAGCACAGGTCTGTCTGAAAGTTACTCCACTGAATAAGATTTGAATGATCCCAATCTATTAAGAAGAGGCTCACTCTCGATTTTAGCGTGAATGCCCCCACGTCACATCCCTCCGCACCCTTGTCAGAATCTGGCTCGTATAACACCCACAGCTGAGACCTGACAACAGTCAAACTCCACAGCAAGTGCTGATCAACTCCACAGACTCACTGACCAATCACACGCCGTTGCTACAGCAACAAACCACCCCCCCTCGAGCCATGAGATTCTGAGTCATATTAGCATAGAAAAGAGTCACATTACACTCAGCACAGGGCAGAATGCAAACATATTGGCTCATTAATATATGCTTTATTAGTGAGCCAACAGGCTCCAGACCCAGTAGGCCACTTCAACGGGTCTTGAGGCCTGAGTGGAACTTTCAGCAAATGCAGTTCCAGGGTCTGAGGGCCACAAACACCACCATTATCAAACAAGAAAATACAGCAAGAAGGCAAACAACAAGAAAGTGAAACTATCATTTCATCTAGTCAGCGTGCTCGAACCCTTGACCTAATAAAGTGGCAACTTGATATCACATCAAAGGCGGTGTGAGAGAGAGGGACAGAGGGCGAGGGGCGAGGGGGGAGGGGGGGAGGGGGGGGGGGAGGAATCGATACCCTCGAGCAGCTGCGCTCCTGAAGCCCAGAACTCAGCCTGCTGAACAGGCGAGGGCCTTGGAGCTGTCAGAGCCTCTGATGGATCTCACACTGACAGCACATCACTGACACCGGCCTGCCAAACCCGGGCCCCACACCTTCTCCCAACGGACCCGCAAATTATACCCCATACACAACGATGACAGCGTCAGCCAAAAGGGCCAAAAGCATGTCTGTCTGCTCAGAATGTGACTGACAGACGGTGGAATTATTATTATTATTATTATTATTATTATTATTATTATTACCCGTCTTGCAATTAGCATTTTGTCTGCCATTGTGTAATTTCCCTATTCATCCATTCAAAACGGCAAATTACACGACAAGTGGGTAAATATGAGCTGCTGGAATCTGAGAAAACATGGGCAAAAGATAACGGCATCGAGGACAACCAGCAGGAAAATCAGCAGGCTCCTGTCCAGGATGTAACTGTTTTAACGTTTGCTTGTTTACAGGCGATTCACATGAACTGCAGTTCTGTAAACAATGCCTGCAGACCGGACACAGCCAGGGAAGATGCCCATCAGGGAAGGGATGCAATCTATTTTAGCCAAGAAAGGCACTGCAAGAATTTAACACTGGGCTTTGAACTCTTATCTACCAGTGAAAAGAACAACACTATTTAATATCCTTTATTGAGCTGAAAGATGAACCTAATAAACGCGTTTATTACATAATAACATAATGCATAATTCTCTCATTACACTCAGCCGTTACCGCTCCACTGGCAGAACTGCAACCTCCAGGGTAAGTTAGCGCTGGAACTCAACCCGCAGCAGCAGGGTCGGGTCTTATTCGCACTGTCTGGGGTAAATAACACTGATTACTCCCTTCGGGACCCAAAAAATCTGAGCGCACCAGGGTTCCTCTCTTTCCGTTGGGTCGGTCCCGACAGGAAACGCGCACACCCCAGACACCCTGCCCCGCAAACCACAGCACGTACATCAGCCTCTCTGCAAATCTGGAGGGGATCTCCTCTCACTGTGCACCCCCCCCCGACCCCCCCGCCCGGTGCCCTCCCGCAGCTGGATAACCCCTCTACAAGGTCAGAAACGCAGAGCGAATCAATACCTCATACTCCCACCATCCCCAAACCTGGAATAGAAGGAAAAAAGGGAAAAAAAGATGAATGAAGAGAGCCTGGAGTCAGAATGAGAGAAGGAAGGAGAGAGACACTGGCAGAGGGACAGATGAAACAGACAGACACCGAGCCGGTCATTTCCTTCATCTTAAAAATGAACAAATTTTTTACCCAAAATAAAACTTCCCCTGACTCATAAGGGAGTCGTTGGATGCTGAGCTTTGTCTTTGATTAAAAACTGGCCATGATGAAAATATTCAAAAAGTCTCCATTCCATAAAGCAGAAATATGAAATTTCTCGGTAAATCAGCGTGCTAAAGCGCGTACTCTGAGGAGATATATCGCCCAGCAGAATCATCTGCAAGAGAAATTATGCTTTAAAAATTCTTCTTCTGCTCAGAAACACCTACAGGGTTTTACAGGCTATTAAACACATGTGGAACAGAATCGGCTCTTAAGTACTGAAATGAGGCTGTATCTGCAGGTGTAGCTCTGTCAGGCAGCTGCAGGCCATACACATCCCATCTTAAAGATGAAAAGCAGACTTCCTCGCCATCCCTTCCAAAGCCCCATTTCATTACAACGTTCTATCCAGCCCCTCTCTGAAGAGCCCGGCCGATTGGCTGCAGCTGATGGATTCATGGGGATGTCCAGCTAATGACACCTCGAGGTCAGGTGATTAGCAGGGATCCTGAGATGTGGCAGAGAGATTGATCTCACACATTCATCTTGGCAGGCCGCAGTCCCCTTAATGTGCTGGGTGATACTGCAAATTTTTATCCCTCATATCTCAAGATAATGGTCCAATGAGCTCATTTCTTGCTGGGGAATTCTTTTTAAAATGTTGCATTCAGGGAAGCAGAAAAACCAGAGAAGGCAGACTGTGTGTGGCAATAAGGCATTATTGGAGAACAGGCCTGAAGAGCGAGGAAACCTGTGACTGTGAGTGAGCCCTTTCAGCAGCAGCAAGGCCAGGCTAACAGAATGAGTCTGCGTACGGTGTCCTCACTGGTCCAAACTTCACTGATCCAGCACAATACAGCCATACCACAGCTGCCCAACCTCATGTAGGCTGTGTCTGTAGCAAACGTGTAGCTGCAAACAAACAAACGTTTCCTCCAATGTCAAAAATAAAGAATTCTGAATATGCCTGCAGCCAGCTGCTTGTTCAGTTTGATTTGCGTCATCTGATTTTTTAAAAATGGTTACAGTTCAAATCATGAACCATGAGGGTCTTTTAGGACACAACGTCAGTGAGGCGAAGACATCAAAAATAATAGAAGTCTAATATTTTTCCTTTACTCCATTCAGTGACAACGCAGGTCTGGTGCTGTCTGCGTTGCTATGACAGCTACACATGCTACTGACTAAAGCCACGCCCACTCTATGAATATTCATGAGGCAGCAAACCGGAGCATTTTGAGCTGCAACAACAGCCAGAGAACAGATTCTAAGCAAACCAAGTGGAAGAGCAGGTTTGTGTGGAACATCTGTGGAGATACATTTCACACAGACTGCACAGTTTATTAAAATCAGGGAGTTTACGGAGGTTAATGTGTGCTTCCAAATGCCCATTATTCTCTCGTAGAGCAGAAAAGTTCATTTTTAATTCAAACTTCAATCAAACAGTTCTGCTCTAACATAAGAACTCTGTCGTCATGCGTAGGAAGCGCTAGCTTACTGCTAGCGACGCCGCTGACTGCTAGCGATGCCGCTTACTGCTAGCGATGCCGCTGACTGCTAGCGACGCCGCTGACTGGTAGCGACGCCGCTGACTGGTAGCGACGCCGCTCACTGCTAGCGATGCCGCTGACTGCTAGCGACGCCGCTGACTGCTAGCGACGCCGCTGACTGGTAGCGACGCCGCTGACTGGTAGCGACGGCGCTGACTGCTAGCGACGCCGCTGACTGGTAGCGACGCCGCTGACTGCTAGCGACGCCGCTGACTGCTAGCGACGCCGCTGACTGCTAGCGAAGCCGCTGACTGGTAGCGACGCCGCTGACTGGTAGCGACGCCGCTGACTGGTAGCGACGCCGCTGACTGGTAGCGACGCTGCTCACTGCTAGCGACGCCGCTGACTGGTAGCGACGCCGCTGACTGGTAGCGACGCCGCTCACTGCTAGCGATGCCGCTGACTGCTAGCGACGCCGCTGACTGCTAGCGACGCCGCTCACTGCTAGCGACGCCGCTCACTGCTAGGCGCAGTGTGTCTGGCGCGTTCAGGTGAGCGGAGAGAGAGCCGTTTCCTCTTCATCTGCGACACACGCCACCGCACTGCGCCCGCTCTGACATTCCAGCACACGCTGAACCCGTCTCCAAACGGGCCGGTCCCGTGAGGAAAAAAAATTCCCCCCCAAAAAATCGAGGGACTTCTCTTACTGCAACACGCGTTAACACTCATGGCCATAGAACACAATGTTCCATATCGCAGATTATTTATCATAAAAAATGATAAATAAATGTCACCGTATGAGAGGAAGGAAACACCAGCCAGCTGTGTGGAGCTGAGGGAGGGGGTGGGGGGGGCCTGGGTGATGGGGGACAGCGAGGGGCAGGGGGTAAAGAAAGCAAAATAACCATCTGACCATCCAATCAGCATTAGTGTCCTGCCCCTCCTCGAAGCAGAGGTTGAGGTTCACAGATGCAGGGGCGAGAGTCCTAATCACGGGGGGGGGGGGGGCATTGGGGGGTTCAGGACATCGGGGTTCATGCTGAGGGGCACGCCAGAGACCAGGTGTTCAACCCCAGGCCCTGTGTAAGAACGAAGGGGGAAAGGTTCTCCAAAACAACTGGAGAAAATAAATAAATGTTTCCTCAGCTGTGAAAGAAGAACAAGAACTGCCCCTCCAAGCACCCCCCCACAGCGCCCCCCCCCCCATCGCAAAGCGGAGACAAACGACCTGGATGACTGCGGTTCACCGGAGCACAGACAGTCATGTGACTCCCCCCCCCACGCTGCTCAGCTCCAGGACCGACCCGCCCGGCCAGACAGGCCTCCTGGTCCCAGGAGGGCCGCTCTCAGAAAGAGAGGGATGACATTTCAGAGGAGAAGACGCGGGAAGAAAGCGAAGAGCGTCCCTCAGCTGCGACCCCGGGGCGGCCCGCGGGCGATTTGGCGGGTGCCGTGGCAACAGCGGCCCAGCCGGGCTGCGCTTCATCTCCCCCCAAACCACACAGAGGCGCTCACTGCGCCCGTCCGGCCGTGGGGGGGCCTGGGGTCATCCGCCGATACCCAACCTGCCCGTCTCATGGGAACAATTACACCCCTCTGTGAGAGAGAGAGAGAGAGGGAGAGAGAGAGAGAGAGAGAGAGAGAGAGAGAGAGAGAGAGAGGGAGAGAGAGAGAGAGAGAGAGTGAGAGAGAGAGAGGGAGAGGGAGAGGGAGAGAGTAAAAGAGAGAGAGAGACCGAGGGAGAGAGAGAGAGCAAAAGAGCAAAAGAGAGAGAGAGGGAGAGACAGAGCTTTCCCCAACACTGAGTACACAGGCCGGCAACCACAATATCCCCCCCACCCAAACCCCACACATGCGCCCATCCCGCGCGCGTGACACCGCCTGAACCCTGATCCTCCAACCCACGCTGGCAGGGCGAGCAGACACACCCCACGCAGGGGACAGCTGCGCAGCAGCGTGCTGGACGTGCAGCTGCGGTCTCGCCTGCTCTCTGGCTGCGCTGTAAACACAGGTCAGGTCTCGCTCCCCCGGCGGTAACGTGTGTGTGTTTATCCCCACTGCCCTGCAGGAAGCAGCGCCAGACCGCACTCCAGCCCTATCCCCTAACCTTAACCCTAACCCTAATCCTGTACCTCCTGTGCCCCAACACTCTCAGACTAACTGTGAAGGAGAGCCGCCAATCACACTGTGAGCCGCCAATCACGGCTGGTTTGCTCCCCATGGT
Organism: Anguilla pacifica; assembly: GCA_039654925.1. Classification (NCBI taxonomy): domain Eukaryota; kingdom Metazoa; phylum Chordata; class Actinopteri; order Anguilliformes; family Anguillidae; genus Anguilla; species Anguilla pacifica. The sequence continues at coordinate 1,607,370 of CM077301.1, read as the reverse complement.
GGAACACAGCAGTGAGTCACTGACAGCACACAGAGGCAGTCGTATGTTTTAGGAGCTCAGCAGGATAAAGGCGGGCGGGACAGCGGTCAGCAGGGGGTTAAAGGTGTGGGGGCAGCGGACGCTCCCTCTGCTCCCAGATGAGGCTGCGCTCCACAGTGGAGGGGGGGCCTCACTACCGAATGCTTAACTGGCTGCCAGAGGGAAAAAGATGAGGGCTCTTCAGTTCTGCGCCCGGTCACCTGGCAACCCGGTGATTCACGCAGGACACCGCACCATGTGACGTCCTGCTCGTCCCGCGTGCGGCCAAGCAGACGCCACGGCAACCAGGCCCTGGCGCCAGAACCTACTGCGCCAGAAAAGAGATAAATGTTTTAAAGAAGGACTCGGAAAAACACAGTTCTGTCCTCCCCACAAAAAAAAAACTGGACGTGTAATAAAAAGTGCTGGACTTTTACAAAGAGAGGCGGAAAAGCTTGACTGGGCAGAACGCGTGAGGTTAAAACGCGTGAGAGGTTAAAAGAGGAGAGGGGGCAGACCTGATTGGCTGAAACAGTTCTCCAGGGTCTAAACCCAGGGCAGGTGGGATCATCAGGGTCTTGACTGAAAGCCAATTAGCTGAAACAGGTGCTGTAGAGCTGACTAAAACAAAAACCTGCACCCACACCGGCCCTTTCCAAGACAGGACACACTCCTGGTCTAAACCACATTAACACGACCAGCCCTTCGCCTTACTGTAAACTCGGCTAACTGCGCCCACATCCTGTTCTGATCTGACAGGCGAGATGGGCCAGGACCCCAGCATCACTGAAAAAGGCGGGAAAAATCCCCCAAAAGAGAGAAACCTGAGTGAGCAGAGCTTGCCTTCAGAGAGAAGAGCTGCAAACCCACAACAGAGACAGAGTGAGGCGCTGATCAGGCAGCATGTCAGCACAGATGTGTCTGAGATCTCATTTCCCACCCCGGACGCCTCTAATGAGACAGACAGGGTGTGTGACCGAGTGCAGCTTCTCCCCAGCGAGGGATCAAAGGTGGGGGGAGAGGGTACAACATCGCAAACATCCCAAAATAATGCTTAAAAAGCCAGATCCTCAGTCCTGTAGGCGCAGGACAGGCTGCTTTATCTCATTCTATGATGCGAGGCTGATGGGGAGGTGTTGGGACAGAAATGACGTCGTTGCCCATGGCGACCGCCCTCGACGGGCGCGAGGCTGACAGCTCCCCTCGAGGGGGGCCGACCGGCGGGAACGCGTCACCATGGCGTCACCATGGCGTCACCATGGGACCCCGGGCGGTGTCCCGTCTATGGCCCAGTCACGTGGCTTTAGCGTGCGTGGGGGGGGGGGGCGACACCATGTACACCAGCCTGGCGCAGGAACCGCAACAGGCTCCTCCCACAATGCATCTGGCCACTTTGGCGAGGTGGCAGCCGCTGAGTCACGGCGAGGCGTCAGGACAGAAGCGTACCGGCATCGCGCTCCGGGCAGCCTGGAAACCAGCGGGAAGTCACATGACTCACCGCCGCGTCATCAGGCAAACGGCCAATGAGGCGGGTTTATGGGACCATGAGAGGATCTCACCAGAGAACACAGCTACTCAGACACCAGCAGCTCTCTGCTGCTCCAACTGGTCAGAGCTGAAATGACAGCTGTGGAAATGCACTGGGATTAGGATTGGATTGGATCATCTGCCAAAAAAAATAAAAGGTGCGTCCATGAAATCGTGAGGTAGGATAACTGTTCATAACTTTTAAATAACGGTTTCTAAATTATCACACAATGAAAGGGAAGAACGCTTAGTCTAGTAAAGTGCTTTTATATAAACATAAATTATACATATACGTACACATTTTACATAAATTCTTAATTGATGCAAGAAGTGTGTGTGTGCCTGAGCATGTGTGTGTGCATGCATGTACCTGTGTGTGTGTGTGTGTGTGTGTGTGCGTATGCCTGTGTGAGCGCGTGTGCCTGTGTGTGCGTGCGTGCGTGTGCCTGCGCGTGAGTGTGCATGTGTGTGCCTGCGCATGTGTGTGTGTGTGTGTGTGTGAGCACGTGTGCCTGTGTGTGTGTGCCTGCATATGTGTGTGTGCGTGTGTGTACTGTAGGTACGTGCGTGCGTCTCGCATTGCATGCTGGGTAATTGTTCCGCTCCGCAGGCTGCAGTGGGAAAGCCCAGGGCCCGTTCTGAGGCCCAGCGTGACTGCGGGGGGGGGGGGGGGGGGGGGGGTTCTGCACCCTCCGTGTGTGTGTGTGAGCTCGAGCGCATCAGCCCATCAGCTTGTGTACGCAGAACCCCGTCAGTCCGCCAGGGCCCAGAGAAGCTCCGCCCTCTCCGCGCTATTCCGCTTACTCAGGGCGCTCTGCATGTTTAACTGACTAAGGGAACGCCATTCCCCCTAACCCTGCCAACTCCCCTCTCAAATTGGGCTGAAAGTCCCACAAAAATCACTAAATTACTATAAATTACTCTCCCAAAACCCGTGTGCGATACACGCACGCTGCGGAATGTGCTCGCCAGTCCCGGGACGCATTCTCAGAGAATGATTCACTTCGTATTTCACAAGCGCACTTAGCTGCGTTTGGTTACTGTTCTCATTTCCTCACACTGAGGAGACTGCTGCACGCGCTCCCAGATGGGCGTGGCATCACGGCCCCGTCCCTGCTGCACGTGCTCCCAGATGGGCGTGGCATCAGGGTCCCGCCCCTGTGTCACTGCCCGGAGAAGCGGGGCCACGGGGACCCAAACACTGACACCGTCTGTCCAGACAAGCAGCTTCATCCCACAGAAAACAGCCGGTGAGCTCAACAGGAAGACCGCCGTTCTAAGATGGTCGTTATTAATCGAACCGTGGGATCAACGGAACCCCAGGGAGGGGGGAGATCAGCGGGACCCCAGGGAGGGGGGGAGATCAGCGGGACCCCAGGGAGGGGGGAGATCAGCGGGACCCCAGGGAGGGGGGAGATCAGCGGGACCCCAGGGAGGGGGGGGGATCAGCGGGACCCCAGGGAGGGGGGAGAAAGGCACCCCGACCCCTCTTCTAGAGCTGAGCTCCGCGTCCACCGAATGAAACAGGGAGCAGAACTGCTGACGCTGCAGAGAAAGAGCGAGGACGTGGGACCGGGCCTCGGGCCAAACGATGGGCGATTAATTAATCTGGGACTTTTATTGACGAATCCAATCTGCTGGAGCAGGTATTCCATTACCGAGGAGCGGCCGGGCCAAGTGCGGCCCGCTCATCTCCAGCGCGCGCTGTTTCTACAGAACGGCATGCTGGGAGATTCACTCGGGGCTGTGCCGGGCCTGGAACAATATTTGGCTTTTCAAAAATTTTTACCTACTCGTTGAGAGCAGCGTTCATCGGCATCTAACAGGTTTCTCCAAGGTTCAGACCGTCGCTGAGCTTTACACTGCACCCACTTATACAGCTGGATATATACTGAAGCAATGCAGGTTCAGTACCCTGCTCAAGGATACAAATGTCCTACGTGGGAATCGAACCTGTGACCATTGGGCTACAAGTTCAGTTCCTTACCCTGGACTACACTAATATACTAATACACTACTACATATAGTATATTAATGTAGCCTAATATACCACACTCCCGCCCTTGCAGCAGTGGCGCATGTGAGTTTAGCGTCTTGCTGAGTGAGAGGAAGCGGTGTTGCATTGTGGGGGAGGAGCAGGGTTTAGCGTCTCTGCGCGTGAGACGTAGCGCTGTTGCATTGTGGGGGAGGAGCAGGGTTTAGCGTCTCTGCATGTGAGACGTGGCGCTGTTGCATTGTGGGGGAGGAGCAGAGTTTAGCGTCTCTGCGTGTGAGACGTAGCGCTGTTGCATTGTGGGGGAGGAGCAGGGTTTAGCGTCTCTGCGCGTGAGACGTAGCGCTGTTGCATTGTGGGGGAGGAGCAGACTCTCAGCTTAGGGACAGCGGGGGATTAGCAGGACGGGGCTGAAAGGTGACTGAGCAGAGAGAATTACGCAGGATCATCTCTCCTCTCGACCTGCGTGGGCGAGGTACATCAACTAACCGGCCAGACCCATTACAGATAATCAGCAGCTTGCACACATTTTAAAAAGGTGGCAGCAACCTTTCCTCTACTCCCTTACTGGCCGCTCTTCAGTGAAACGCTCACACCTGCTTGCATCACAAAGCTTCATTAAAGAAAGAAACAGATTTGTCTGGTGGGGAGTGGGGGGGGGCCTGGTTGGGGGTGGGGGTGGCGGTTGGGGGGTGTAGTTTGGGGTGGGGGGTGGAGGGGGGTGCTGTGGGGGTGGGGGGGATTGGCGGGGGGGGGGGGGGGATTGGCGGGGGGGGGTCCTGTCTTCGGACAGCAGCGAGGAGGGCTGCGCGTGGCAGAGGTGCATGTCTGTCCGTCCCTCTGCAGGTTATGAAGGTCTGGCAGAGACCAGCCGTCCAGATGGAGATGACAGCCAGGGAGGAATGGACAGCGTGGAGCGAGGAGCGAGGCAGGAGGTCCCAGAAGGTCCCGGCAGCGTGGCGGGGGGGCGGGGGGGTCATGCGCGTTCTGAGGGGTACGCCTCTCATGGCCCGCTCACGCTGAGCAGCCAGACTGAACAGAACCGGGGGGGGGGGGGCGGAGCTACAGACGGGACACTGAGTCATAGGTCTCCATGATGACCCAGTAAGACTGAACGCACCACATGCATTTACTCAACACTGGCACCGCAAGACCACATTAGCACAGCTTAAAATCACAGGGTGTGGAGGATCCCCATAATGCAATATCATACACTGACATGTTTCACAAGGTGAGTTAAACTTCACTGCGCTCTAACTGCCTTAAGAAGCATTACATAAACCAACAATCACAACAGGCTTATCTCCATGTAAGGGTTCATCTGCATATATCCCCACTGTAAGACTTTTTATGATTCTCCTCCTGGTGTATAAGACTGTAAACAGTTCCAGCCGTACCTGTCTGTCTGACATAATCTCCATCCGCCGTCCCTCTCCAGCATTCCCGTCTGGAGATTCCGGATTCCTCAGCGTTCCCAGAACACAGCTGTGTACAGCGGGGGACTGTGCCCCCCCCCCCCCCCCCCCCGGGATAATGCCCCTGGAACCCCGGCCCACTCCCCCCCCCCCCCCCACGCAGATCACATCAGGGCCTCTGGTACTGTTCGGCCTCTTTAAAATGGGGGGGGGGGGGGGCAGCTGATCTTAATCTCTGGGTTCTGTGACACAGGCTTACACAACAATACCCCCACCCCCACCCCCTCCCCTCCATATCCAGGCCTGGGGGGTCCCACGCCAGAGTCTGGGGAACCACAGGAGTCCCTGGGTCTCCTCAGGAAAAAGGGCAAAAGTATTTTACCTTTTAAGGAAATTTAAGATACTTTTGCATTATCCCAAACTTCTTTTCCCGGGAATACTATTACGCTCTCAGATATGCGGAGCCCTTTGTTTGTTTACACGTCCTCAGCGGATTGGACTGGCTGAACGTCGAATGCAGACCCACACAGACCCTTAACCAAACTACACTACAAGTCAGACGCGATTTCATGTAACGCTGCTAGTGTGTTACACAGCCACCGCATCGCAGCCAGTAGGGGGCGCTGGCTAAAAGTGTCTCACATTGACCAGTCCTCTGAGGCGGAGGCCGACAGCCCCAGAGCGGCCATTTTAGGGGTCGTTCCTGACGTAGGCCGCCTCTCTCACCGGCCGCCATTTCGGCAGCTCTGGCGCGCAGGCTGGTAAACCATCACTACAGCACAAACAAAACCTCACTCAGGAAACCACAGAGCGCCCTCCTCGTGTGGGTCACACTTCAGCTGGTACCAGTGCACCACCACCAAGTAGGACGGGAAGCAGATGAGCTTTTTTTAAACTCTCCTCATTGCCTTTCTCTTTCTCTTAATGTAGAGCGCAGGAGGAAATTAGGGAGAAAGCTGTTAAAAGCCGGAAAGCACATTTCGCGGCGAGCGTGACCTGAAAAGATGATTGGATTCCGCTTCCAAATTGAAATTAGTAACGCGCCGCATATGGCAGCTTCATTAGCTTCATAACAGGGGACCGTCGGGACCAGAGCAGCTGCAAAAACCCAGCGGGGTCAGAGGTCGGGGTATATTCTGGCAGGCCTTATTTTAGGGAGATTCACACAGTGGGGGGGGGGGGGGGGAGACCACGGCTTATGTATAAGGGCGAGGGCTTCAGTAATATTATTTGCAGATTAATTTAAGAAAAAGCCTCAGTTTTTTCACATAAAACATATAAATGCACTGCTCTTGCAGACATTTTGACTGCTTCAGCACAGCCAGAGAGGGGGGGGGTCATAGTAGGAGGTGCAGAGATGAGACAGGGAGTGCAGGGGGGGTCAGAGCAGGAGGTGCAGCGATGAGACTGGGATGTACCTCCAGAGAGCCTTTCAGCATCTCCCCGTCCCATTCTAAAATGATCTGGACTTTAACACACACAGTAAACCCACAGATTCTATCAGCACACCAGATACTCGGCTGAACATTCGATTTTTAACATCAGAAGGTCTGTCTCCCCAGTGCTGAAGCAGAAACACTCCAATCTGTCGCATCTGCGTTAAAATGAACCCAGTACAACCCTGTGGGACGGGTCTGTGCAGTAACATACCCCCAGACACCCCCGGTACCAGGCAGGAGCAGCTGTATCAGAGACGCAGCAGCGGAGCATCTGGAGGCTGTGGGGGATCTGTGGCGAAGGCAGACCCAGCAGGCTTCAGTGGTGTAAAGTAGCGTGTGTGTGTGTGTGTGTACAGTGGTGTACGGCAGCGTGTGTGTGTACAGCAGTGTAAAGCAGGGTGTGTGTGTACAGCAGTGTAAAGCAGGGTGTGTGTGTACAGTGGTGTAAGGCAGGGTGTGTGTGTACAGTGGTGTAAGGCAGGGTGTGTGTGTGTACAGTGGTGTAAAGCAGGGTGTGTGTGTACAGTGGTGTAAAGCAGGGTGTGTGTGTACAGTGGTGTAAGGCAGGGTGTGTGTGTACAGTGGTGTAAGGCAGGGTGTGTGTGTACAGTGGTGTAAGGCAGCGTGTGTGTACAGCGGTGTAAGGCGGTGTGTGTGTGTACAGCGGTGTAAGGCAGCGTGTGTGTGTGTACAGCAGTGTAAGGCAGTGTGTGTGTGTGTGTACAGCGGTGTAAGGCAGTGTGTGTGTGTACAGCGGTGTAAGGCAGGGTGTGTGTGTGTACAGCGGTGTAAGGCGGTGTGTGTGTGTACAGCGGTGTAAGGCAGCGTGTGTGTGTGTACAGCAGTGTAAGGCAGTGTGTGTGTGTGTGTACAGCGGTGTAAGGCAGTGTGTGTGTGTACAGCAGTGTAAGGCAGTGTGTGTGTGTGTGTGTGTACAGCGGTCTACGGCAGCGTGTGTGTGTGTGTGTACAGCGGTCTACGGCAGCGTGTGTGTGTGTACAGCGGTGTCAGGCAGGGTGTGTGTGTACAGCGGTGTAAGGCAGGGTGTGTGTGTACAGCGGTGTAAGGCAGGGTGTGTGTGTACAGCGGTGTACGGCAGCGTGTGTGTGTGTGTATGACGTAGCGGTACTCCAGGCTCGGGGTGAAGCCGCGCGCGGAGCACAGCTTGCTCATTAGCGCCCCACAGAGAGGACGCTGGGGCAGTGGGCGTCTGCGTGGGACGGGCTGTCCACAGCAGCTGCTGCAGACTGCACTGCGCTGAGTTCCCATGGCCTCACAGGCAGGCTATGAATATCCCCTTTCATAGGCTAGCCTTGACAAACAACCCCAGCCACGCGCGGAAGCTGCATCGTTAGGCAGCACTGCGCTTCCGCTGTGACAACACAACTGAGGACCAGCAGCTCAAAGCATTATGACATCAGAGCAGGTAAATGTTCATTATGACATCACAATAGATAAAAATTCCCTGATCACATCATTCTGGGGGGAGGTCACAGAGCCAATCAGGCTGTTTTTTTGTTTGTTTTTTTTTTTCAAAATCTGGATGTACAATTCCACAGGGGCTCTGAAGGGGAGGGGGAAACCTACAGCATCCTTACGCCAGACTTCCTCCGCAGTGAAGGTATAAATGTGCTCTCCGTTACGAGGAGAAGCTGGAAAGGTTCCCCCCGACACCTATGTCTTGCCTTTATATGGCCTGCTTGCTTTCGCTGTGTCCGAGCAGCCCGGCTTACAGTGCGGCCATTGGCGGTATATCAGCTGTAAAATGTGTAACCCAGGTGCCACGCCATCCATCAGCTCTAACAAGCATGCAGGCCCTTTTCCATTTTAAGGTGCCAGAGATGGCCCGGGATAGGCAGTGTTTATCTTCCAAAGAGTAAGCTTGTTATTACCATACACACTTGGAAACATGGCCCAGGCCTGCTTCTGCAGCAATGGGCTTAGTGGACAAAGGGTGGGGGGGAGCACACTCACATGAGAAAAGGGGGGATGGGGGGGTGATGGAAAGGCCAGAGGGAGGCACACACAGCTTACATTCCAGCTCAGTGTAGTGTTACAAACACACTCTGCTTCCTGGTTAACTGCTGCAGGTGAAGAGCCAGAGGCCAGGAGGATAAACACTGCTATTAGCAACAGGCCAAACGCACCAGCAACACCCATCTCCCATTAACCCCTTTAAGCTGTGAGATCACAATGCGAGTGACTAGAGTGTTCCTGACTGAACATTCCGATGCTGATGTCACAGTCACTGCTGGTGACTGACAGCAGTGGAGTTCTGGAACACGGGCTCAGAATTCTGATAAATCATCCCAGAAACCTACTCCTCACAGGGCTAAAGGCCCACAGTCTGAAATGTGCGCACTGACTTCCTGGAGGTGGATCTGCAGCAGCACAGCACATTCCCACCATCCTTCTCAGTTGCATTCTGCATAAATATCACGCCAATTATCTATTGTGTTATATTTACCGTGGAAACAGTAAAAACAATACAAGGGGAACAGAGGCCACACAGCGCCTTCAATACAAATGAACAGGAGCAGAGTCACAACATGCCAGAGAGAGAGAGAGAGAGAGAGACAGAGAGAGGGACAGAGAGAGAGAGAGAGAGAGAGAGAGACAGGAGTGAGTGCGAGAGAGGAAGACAAAGACTGAGGAATGCAGAGAAAGGGTGAATGAAAAGTAAAGAGAGAGAGAGAGAGAGAGAGAGAGAGAGCGAGAGGTTATTTCTTGCCCCTCTCCCGGGCCCCCAGGGAACGCTGGAGGGCTTCGGGCTTTTCTCCAGGAAAGGGGGAAGGAAGGGGGGGGAGGGGGATTAAAACGTGCGGAGGAATTCCCCCCAGCATCGCTCCAGACCTGGCTGCCGGACCGGGCCGTCTGGCACCGCACCGCGCCCCTCCGCGCCCCTCCGCGCCGATCGGAGATTTCAGCACACGCAGCAGCGCCCTTCTCAGATGATGGCGCGCGCGAGAAGCCCGTTTCCTGGCAAAGCCGGCACTCCGCCCGGCGCCGGCGGCATTCCCGGGAAACGCACACGCAGGGTGAAGTCTGCGTAGCAGTGCGGCGATTATCTGGTATTTATCTGGACTCTGACGCACTGCCAGTGACGGCGGGCTAGCGCCACAAAGCTAAAGCTAAAGTTCCCGGCCATCGGCACAGTTATTGCTCTCATTCAAATCACCAATCAGACGCAGCGCTGCAGCTCGGCTCTGCAGTGATGCACTTCAGGCCGGCTGAAGAACCGTGAGGACTGACCCGCAGCCTGTGAGTCGTGACTCCTTCTCTTCCCAGAGAGACTAAGAGAGGGAATCGCTGAGATCCTCCCTGCAGTAGCCGTCTCACCCCTTCATCCAGCTCACACCTTCATCTAGCTCACCCGTCCATCCAGCTCACACCTTCATCCAGCTCACTCATTCATCCAGCTCACCCATCCATCCAGCTCACACCTTCATCCAGCTCACTCATTCATCCAGCTCACTCATTCATCCAGCTCACCCATCCATCCAGCTCACCCGTCCATCCAGCTCACACCTTCATCCAGCTCACTCATTCATCCAGCTCACTCATTCATCCAGCTCACTCATTCATCCAGCTCACACCTTCATCCAGCTCACCCCTTCATCCAGCTCACCCCTTCATCCAGCTCACACCTTCATCCAGCTCACCCGTCCATCCAGCTCACACCTTCATCCAGCGATTTTCGTGTTTTCCCCACTTCTGTCACCTGTTTATTCACCTGCAGAACGCCAAACGCGGGCGAGCTCAACGCCAAGATGCCCGCGGCCACCCAGCACCTTAACACAGCCGTTAATTCCCTACCTGAACACTTCCACCCTAAAGGGTCTTTAATCCACTACTGAACACTGCACCCTAAAGGGTCTTTAATCCACTACTGAACACTGCACCCTAAAGGGTCCTTAATCCACTACTGAACACTGCACCCAAAAGGGTCTTTAATCCACTACTGAACACTGCACCCTAAAGGGTCTTTAATCCACTACTGAACACTCCCACCCAAAAGGGTCTTTAATCCACTACTGAACACTGCACCCTAAAGGGTCTTTAATCCACTACTGAACACTCCCACCCAAAAGGGTCTTTAATCCACTACTGAACACTGCACCCAAAAGGGTCCTTTCTCCACTACTGAACACTGCACCCAAAAGGGTCCTTAATCCACTACTGAACACTGCACCCTAAAGGGTCCCAGCGATGGGACAGATAAGAGGCTGTCAGCTCCAGGAGCTTCTGTGGCACACTGCTAAAAATAAGGAAGTAAACCAGGGCGCTGAAAATAGGTTTTGTTGTGGGGGGGTCGTGGGGGGGGGGGAGATAAAGCAGGACACTCTCCGATGGGACCCCTGCTATCGCCCCCATTAGTGCGGGACTAATGACTTGACTAATCAACCTCCCTGTATTGTTGCCTGTCCCCGTCCTCCTGACAGTACCGAGCTCTGCGCCCGTTTCCAACACTCCTCGTTAATAACCTATTTTACAAACTCACGGCTTTACGACCCTCTTACCGACGCAGCAGCGGCCGGACTAGCCCGTTTTAGCGGACGTGGCAGTGCCCTCTGTGCACATGGTGCCCACTGGAAAGGCACAGGAGTAAAGTGGCCAACAGGAATCCTTTGCCTCTGTGAAAGCACGCAGGCCCAAGGACTTTGTGCAGCTAATGTTCCTTCAATACTCATTATTCCGGTCCATAGCATTGGTTTTCCGCTGCCCAAGTCTACTGCGCAGTACAAGGCAGAGCGCAGTTATGCAGTGTAGCACTGTACCAATACCAGCATGTACGCACAGGATGTGTGAGTCACTTAGTGCTTTGATTTAAGAGAAGCCAAAGACAAATTTCTGCTTCCAGACAGAAAATGATCTCACTCTATTCTATTCCATTCCATTCCATTCCATTTCATTCTGTTCTGTTCTGTTCTGCTGATGTCAGTGAGTGTGCAGTACAAGCCTGTACCTACACTGAGGCTGTTCTTTAGCTAAGGCATATTTTAGCAGCAGCTTGCATCAGCAAACATCCAGTGATGAGCTTTGAGTATCCCCGATACCCCTTATGTACTGGAACACGATTTGTCCACACAAAAAAATGACAAAAATGTTTCAGCGTATGCTAATGAGGCGTGGACGGCCTCCTTTCTGATTGGTTCGTGATGTACGGAGAAATCGCTCTCAGGAAATGGAAACTCCCAGCTGAGTCTCCCAGCATTGATCCAGTAGGTCAACATGAGGTTGGCAAAAATGCAGCACAAACAAGAGCTTAGAGTCGGGTGGTGCACATTGGACTGCACATCAAACTGCACGTGGGACTACTAATAAAAATGTGTCCAGAGAAAAGACTTTTGTAATATATATGCTAAATAATTATAATTCATACTATATAATTATACAATATGTAATTATACTTTTTTCTGGCCGTGAGTGTGACAGGATTTTAGCATTATTACCACCATTATGAGCCATTACTGGAAGAACTCCCACAGTGCAATACAGGATTGGATTCACGCTCCTGAAGTCATAAAGGCCACCGGGCTGGGGGGGGGGGGGGGGGGGGGGTTCAGAACGTGCAGCACGGTGCAAATGGCCGACAGAAAGGTACGTTGCCAGGGGACGGCTGAGCAACGGTAAACAAATCCCCCCCCCCACCTCTCCCCCCCCCCCCCCCACGCGGGCGGGCAGCGCTGCAGGGGCCGGCTTTAATAACGGAGAGGAACCTGGCACAGCGACACGGGGACGCCGGCCGAGCCGGTCTGGCTGCCGCCGCTGCCGCCGCCGCCGTCGTTTCCCAGACACCGCGTTTCAAAGCCTCCCCCAGCGGCCGTCCGGCGGCCGTCTCCCGGGAGACCGACGCGCTCGCGAACTCCACGGCCGTCGGGGCAGAGTGCCAAACAGGGGAGCGGCCCGGTGCAGGGCCGGTCAAACCGGGGACCCCACGGGGGGTTATTATCTTATTTTGGGGGGGACGCGCCCCAGGGTTTACAGGCCTACCCCCGCTCTTCCAAACGAGCGCGGACCGCAGAGGTCCACCCACCGATTCACACGATCAGTTTGACAGACCAGAGCGAGCGACGCTTCACCAGAGTACACGTGTGCTACAGTCGCTACTGAGCCCATTTTCATTCGCACAGAGATTTTTCATTTTCAAACACCCTGTTCCAGCCAAATCCCGTAACGCCCTGCCACACCAGGTCCGCTGAGCAGAAATTCTGGACAAAGGCCTTAAATGTTCAGCATAATGCACAAAGCCTAGCCTGCACAGCATCAGGAGCACTCTGGACCTCAGTGGCTAAAAGTGTTTCTCATGTTTGATGAATCGTTGGTGGGTTTCCACGCTCCTGGTTTCTTTGAGGTAAATAAAGGGGAATCGATGCAGGGGCAGGCGAGGCTCTGAGTAAACCTTAAACCCAGAGCTACTGGCTCACTACCTGAGTAACCCTTTAAGCCCAGAGTCACCTGAGTAACCCTTTAAGCCCAGAGCTACTGGCTCACTACCTGAGTAACCCTTTAAGCCCAGAGTCACCTGAGTAACCCTTTAAGCCCAGAGCTACTGGCTCACTACCTGAGTAACCCTTTAAGCCCAGAGTCACCTGAGTAACCCTTTCAGTCCAGAGTCACCTGAGTAACCCTTTCAGTCCAGAGTCACCTGAGTAACCCTTTAAGCCCAGAGTCACCTGAGTAACCCTTTCAGTCCAGAGTCACCTGAGTAACCCTTTCAGTCCAGAGTCACCTGAGTAACCCTTTAAGCCCAGAGTCACCTGAGTAACCCTTTCAGTCCAGAGTCACCTGAGTAACCCTTTCAGTCCAGAGTCACCTGAGTAACCCTTTCAGTCCAGAGTCACCTGAGTAACCCTTTAAGCCCAGAGTCACCTGAGTAACCCTTTAAGGCCAGAGTCACCTGAGTAACCCTTTCAGTCCAGAGTCACCTGAGTAACCCTTTCAGTCCAGAGTCACCTGAGTAACCCTTTAAGCCCAGAGTCACCTGAGTAACCCTTTAAGCCCAGAGCTACCAGCTCACTACCTGAGCAACCACACATCCATCTGGAGGAGGAGACTGACTGCCTGGTAAGTGGTCAGAAGGTAAGGAAACAGACATGCACAGTGAGCAAAAAGATCATGGGGAACAGGAAAAGAATGAGGAACAGGATAAAGCATGTAGAACAGGAATATCACAGGGAACAGGAAAAGAATGAGGAACAGGATAAAGCATGTAGAACAGGAATATCACAGGGAACAGGAAAAGAATGAGGAACAGGACAAAGCATGTAGAACAGGAATATCATGGGGAACAGGAAAAGAATGAGGAACAGGATAAAGCATGTAGAACAGGACAAAGCATGTAGAACAGGAATATCATGGGGAACAGGAAAAGAATGAGGAACAGGATAAAGCACATGAAAACAGGTAGACTGTGTGGACCAGGTCGCTTGTGCAGGTATCACTGGTGGAGCTCATTAGAGTTTGAGCAGATGTGCAGACAGAAGTCACATCATGCTCTTCTGATCTCTTGTGAACACAAAAAAATAAGACCAAAATACCGATGCTGTCCTTCTAGACAGTTGAGTGTCGAGATTAAAATGCTGTACTTCTGCAACAGTTTTGATGTTTCCAGACAGAGCTGGTCGATTGCAATCAGCAGTGAAAGCAGCCGCTAATGGGAACACAAATCACAGTCCATCAAGTCAATAGAGGAGTCAATTATATAGAAGATTTTTCTCACAAAGTAATTTAAATATATCACCACTGTTATCAAAAAGGTTTGACACATAAATGGCTCTGTGACTAATAAAGTTCATTCAAAATGCAATGCAACCAAATGTAATAAAATCATTTTACCCCCTCCATTTCCTAAAAAGTTAAGTTAAAATATGAATTTTAAAGGCCTTCCCCTTGGCAGGTCTGCGGAACTCAGGGAAACTAGCAAACGAGACTGGCTGATTGATAAGCGTAAACAAATCTTCATCTTCCTCGCTCCCAGACGAGCAGCGGAGCGACCCGATGCCTCCGGTTCCTCTCGGGCCCAAGCGAGGAGGGGACCGGTCCTGGGGGGCGGGGGGGGGCATTATGCGCCCCCGTCTCAACCATTGCGGCAGGTCTACTTGGTCCGTTTAACGGATCTCAGATATACCCCGCCCCCCCCACCCCGGCCCCCCCCACCTCGGCCCGTCGTACATCACGGCTGTCCAAACCAGCCCCTGCCCGACAGCGCAGAGGGTGCGGGGCGCGGGGAGCTGAATAATGCAATAAGGCTCCTTTCTCCGAAACCCCGCCGACGTTTAATTAACCAAATAAATATAAGGGCGCGGCCGCCTTCCAGAGAATCTATGAGAGCGGCACGGCGTCCGGGCTCCCGGCCAGGCGGCGTGTTTCTCCTTCATTCCCTCCCATGCGGGACGGAGCCCCTAAAACAGCCAGCAGACAGCCGCGTTCCGGGGGGTGACGGAGGACCCTGCCGACCCCCCGCGTCCCCAAAACCTCCGCCAGGGCGACATGCACCCTCGCTCGCACGCACACCCGCACGCACACACACACACACGCACCCTCGCACACACACACGCACGCACGCACCCTCGCACCCTCGCACACACGCACACACACACACACGCACGCCCGCATGCACCCTCGCTCGCACGCACCCTCACTCGCACACACGCACACACACACGCACCCTCGCACACACACACGCACGCACGCACCCTCGCACCCTCGCACACACGCACACACACACGCACACACCCTCACTCGCACGCACGCTCACACACACACACACACACATGCACACACGCACGCACCCTCCCTCGCACACACGCACGCACGCACACACACACACACGCACGCACGCTCACACGCACGCACGCACACACACACGCACGCACGCTCACACGCATGCACGCACCCTCCCTCGCACACACGCACGCACGCACGCACCCTCACTCGCACGCACGCTCACACACACGCACGCACCCTCGCACGCACGCACGCACACACACATGCACACACGCGCAGGCAGGCACGGCCGCGCGACTGCTCTGTCCTCGCTCTCCCTCTGCGGCACCGAGCGCAGATGAGACCTGTGGCTTTTATCGCTGTTTACCCACGGGCTGAAATGGCCCCGGGCGCCGGGCGGGCGGTGGGAGTGTGGAGTGTTTAAAACGCCCATCTGCAGCCGCTGTGATTGTAATCTGTGCTCCACATCTTGAATATGATCCGTCCTTCTCCACTGAAAGGCATTCTTCCTCAGAGACCCCTGCACACACTGCAATAGCAGGGCTGCTAATTAGATAAGTAAAAGGAGTCAAAGAAACTGGGCCTTCTGAAAGCCTACCTGGATTTAGATAGTAGACCAATAATGAGAGAATTAGGACACAGTAACTCACACACATACTCAATTTAACAAGGAAACTGGAGCTGTGCAGACTCCCTCTGCAGAAACGTACTCTTAATAACGATGTAGCCGACAGACTTTCTTCTCAACACAGCAGACGGGGAGCAGCGGCTGAATCCGAGCTATAGCTGTGTGTTTTCCGTTGGCTGTGATTCCAGAGCTGCTCTTGCTGTGACTCCCTGGCTTTCCCTCGCGTTTCCATGGTACTCTCCATGGTCCGGGTCCACCGTGGCTACAGCAAGCCTGCATGCCAGCTGGGGCAAGGCCCTCATGGTGAAAAACAAAATCGGCAACAGGATGTGGCCTCCCCGCAGACAGGAAGTGACCACGACCAGGCGCACTTCCTCCCTCCGCGCCGCCAAGGCGCTTATCTCGTGCTGCCATGCCGACCGTGCATAACGCGCCATTTAGGCCATTTCTCCAAACCGAGCTGAGCGGCGTGAGAGCCGTGATCCTGCCGCCCAAGCGTGAACCGAGCGCCATTTTCATTCCGGTCTCAGCGCCGAGTTCTGCAGGCGTGGCGCTGGGCCCTCTGGATCCCCATCCCTGTGCACTCAGTCCAGCATGCGCAGATTCATATCCCCACCATCACATCTGCCAGGGAATCATACACTGTACACACACTTTAGAGGATGCTTGGTTTACGGTGCCAAGTTACAAGAGATTTTTTTAAATGATGGAAAGACTTGGTTGTCAAAAGCCCCCATATACCTGCAGGACTGCTGTGGCAGAACACTGGAGCTGTAACGGTCTGATGTCACAGACACGTGACTGGAATGTTCCTAACTGAACATTCTAATGCTGATGTCACAATCACTGCTGGTGACTGAAAGCAGCGGAGTTCTAGAACACTGACCTAGATTTTAAAAAGAAAAAACATTCCAACAAATCTACTCTTCAAAGGGTTAACAGTCAATTGCTTTTGTGATGTCATGTTCAGTGCACATCATAACAGGCAGAACTAATTGGTGTTTTTTATGCACCAGTTTGCAGTTAGGAGGAGGTCAAAATCAGGTGTGTGGGTATGTTGTGGCTTGGTGTTCTCGTTCTGCATGAAGCCTGCTTGTCTCTTGTGGGTTTTTAAAACTGACGCATTTAGTCTTGCGTTCCATAGTGAGGGAAGCAAGCACGAGAAACCGCATTAAGTCTGCACCACCCAGGCTAAAACAGCGCAATTCGACATCGGTCGAAATAACGTGGTAAAAAAGTCAAAATCCTCTGAATTTTTTTCAGTTTTTTTTTTTCATTGCTTTCAAATCCCGGGAACAGATTGCGCTGAGTCATCACTGAATAAATAATTCCATGAATAAATTGATGCATCACGGCTCGTCGCAGGGGAGCGGAGGAAGAGATTCGAGCCGGCCAGAAACGGAAGAAAAATAACAAAGCTAATTTCCACAGTCATTCATCTCTTCTTTTACACATGAACATTAATCATGCAGCCATTTTTTATACCCTGGTTATGCTAAACATTCCTAACACTCCTAAATAGCATACTGCAAGAATAATAATAATAATAATAAGAAGAAGAAGTATTTTAGTTTTGCGTTATCAAAAACCACCTGTGATATGGTCACAGGCATGCCCTAAATATAAATGATCTCTCTTTATATGAAACCTTCCATTCCACTGACCTCCTTCTGTGGTATATATATCAGATAAACAACAGAGCCACCTCAGGGTATCTTTCCCATGTGAGGTGGGGGGGGGAAAGTGGTCACCAGAGAATTTTGAAACGCTGATGCTTCTCACAAAAAAAAGTACCTCTTTCATGTATAATTTCCACAATCGTGTGTCAAAGTCATTTAAAAAAATATTTAATTTGGAAAATAATTTTAGCAGTGTAGCTGTGCATACCCAGTAGCAGGGTCCATATATTATCTTAATATATTCCTTGGATACCAGGGGCTCTTCTAACCACACAGGAAGTAGCTGTGGTTAGGGTAACTCAGTAGCTGGCTTCTGATAGGCTGCTGCGATCCAGATTCATAATGACAGACATGTATTAAAATCTGTGGTATAATGAAGACCCAGACGCAGCTACAGGCGATGCAGCCTGATCGGCAGTGCAGGAGAGGAGGCATTGTTCATCCTGAGATCTGCACACACAGCTATAGACAGCAGTGCATGCTGGGAAAGCAATAGCACCCCAACCATTTGAACCATCCAGGTCATTTCAGGGAATTCATAACTGTTTGCCCTCACCCACAGCACACAAACATGCACACACACTCTCTCTCTCACACACACACACACACACACACACACACACACACACACTATGCACACACATACGCACACACACTCTCTCTCACACACACACACACACACACACACACTATGCACACACACACACTATGCACAGACACACTACGCACACACATACGCACACACACACACACATACACTACAACCACTCATACTATATAACCACTCATACTCACTCACACATATCGCCCACACACACATACACACACACACACACTACTTCTACTGTGACACTTCTCAAGGAATTTGATCATCTGGTTCCACTCCCACAGGAGTCAATAATGGTTTATTAAATCAGTGTTCTGCTGCCACTGGAGTACAGATTTAAACCCATTCTCAGCTTCAGCACTGGAGTACAGATTTAAACCCATTCTCAGTTTCAGCACTGGAGTACAGATTTAAACCCATTTTCAGCTTCAGCACTGGAGTACAGATTTAAACCCATTCTCAGCTTCAGCACTGGAGTACAGATTTAAACCCATTCTCAGTTTCAGCACTGGAGTACAGATTTAAACCCATTTTCAGCTTCAGCACTGGAGTACAGATTTAAACCCATTCTCAGCTTCAGCACTGGAGTACAGATTTAAACCCATTCTCAGTTTCAGCACTGGAGTACAGATTTAAACCCATTCTCAGCTTCAGCACTGGAGTACAGATTTAAACCCATTCTCAGTTTCAGCACTGGTACGCTGGTCAGCGCCAGTGGAAGCTCAGAGCCCCACGATAAAGCGATGCTCATACTTTTAATGAAAAACACAACAATCAACATAATGCAAAATAAAACATTTCAAATTTTGGGACATCCCTCATTTTTTAACAAACGGGCAATTTGACTGAAGTTTCTCAAAAGGAAACAAGCAGCTGTAAGCAGGAAGGACTGGCTCATTCAAAACATGACATCACTTCCCTTTTGCCACTTTTATTATTCATTCATTTAGAAGGAGTTCCTGTCCCGAACAAACGTTAATTTAAAAAAACCAGCGGCAATTAGTCTCGTAGAACAACACTTTCTCCGTGGTGTTGCATTGTCGTGAACAGAGACAGTTAACAGACAAACACAGAGAACCGCTCAGCTTGCATGATCAGGCTTTTTTAAGAAGGCTAATTGCAAACAGCAGGGGTTCTCTAATTAAGTCAAATTACACTCTTCCCCACACGACTTACAATAATTTGCTTAATTAATTGAGGTTAAATGCTCGCAATGTTCAAGGTACTCAAAAAAAAACACTGGGCAGAGGATTGGAGAGAACGATCTTGAAAAGACCTGACGATAGTCTTGAAACGTGAAAATAAGGGCCTCACCTCTCTGAAACTGAAATGGAATATTTACTCAGTAATATACATTTCACAGCATCCATTCCTCACTTTATATATATTATGAATTATCATAATGCCATACTGATATCCATTATAAATAAACACACAGTGAAGTGTTCTGTGAATCTGGCTTCACCACACGGCCTTAAATTCCCTACCTTAGCAAAGTCTAACACCTTCCATAGGGCTGGTCAGAGTACGTATTTTGCAAGCATTACTGTGTTAGCTATACTGTAACCAAGTGACTTAACATTTTTTACGCAACTCCGTCATTATGTCTCTGTGTCTAAAGAAAGCATTATGCAGACGTGGAGAAATCCACGCAAACTCATTCAACCGGCTTAGTCATCACCTCCCTTCTCAGGCCCATAACCTTAGGCTGCTGAGACCAGGTTAACCAGGTGAGATAAGTCTGCTCAACTTCAAGGGTCATGTCTCGATAACGAACTAGCGCTAGACTTCTAGACTTCTGAGGAATCAGGATCTTATGAAGTTGAAGCTTCAATTGGGCCAATGACATAAAGCCGCACCCAATCAGACTGCAGGAATCAGATTACAAGCTAAGTGATGTTAACCAAATCTGGAATTGACAGACGGCCCCGGACAGGCAACGGCAGGAACTTCAGATCGCGCCGACCTCCCGGAAGTGATGTCATTCGATCACGTGCTGGGAGAGCGGGAAGTAAAGAACCTCCAAATGAAACGGAAAGACGGGCAGTCAGAACACAGACAGGGCCCTCTGCCTCCATTCTGCAAACCAGGATATGCCCCTGTCCTCAATGGGATGTCATCTATTGAAAACAAGCAGGTATGGTAGATGTGTCACACCTGTAGACACACAGTTATGACAATGGTGGCCAGAGAGGATGGCTGTATTCAGGACTCGCGGCCCACCACACAGGCTTTGAAACGTCATCATCCACAGAGAAGATTAAAATAAGAAACTTTTTTTTGAGCGAACAGAAGTAAAAAAAAAAAAAAAAAGAAATTCAAACAGCCCCTGTAGCTTTTTAACCTGACTTTGGTCTTTCCTGACGTAGGTGTGCCAGCCTCAACGTCACTGTGCGCTGGCACATGTCAAACAGAGGTGCACTGACCTGACAAACTGCCACAGAATGTTGGGTTAAGGGACTGATGGGTCAAGGAATCGGGAGCTTGGCAAACACTCTTCAAAAACCGGAACACTGGACTTCATTTCCCATAATTCTCAGAGTGCAATGTTTTGTGACATTCTCGCCATTTCGGTGCAGCCCAGGCGCAAAATTCATTCGGCCCTGAAATGTTTCACAGAGGGACTGATGCAAAGTGAAGTTCAGAATCTGCCAGACACTCCAAAATCTGCACTTCACCTCCCATAATGAAATGCTTTGTCATGTCCTGTCAACTGAATCCACCCCAGATACGGAATACACCACAGGGCAGGTTGGTCATTGACGATGACGATGTTGAAGAATAAAACAAGTTCCCTCTGGTGAATTCAGATATGCAAAATATTTCTTCTCCATCACGTACTGAGAAAGCTGTAGGTGGTTGCTCTAAACAGATATGCCAATCTCTGTCACTATCTAGATAATTTATCCTAACGTCATCAGCTCATGTGCCAACTTAAACCTACTGGTCTCTTAAGGAGCAGTATAACCAGGCTGTCTGTCAGCTGACCCCGAGGCCTGTTTGATTGTTTGCTGAAATCAAAAATAACTGACGAGCTGTGTTGTCATCAGGAGCTCAACTGCAAAAAAAACCCAACACAAACACAAATGCCATAAAATTTAAAAATAAGAAATAGGGCTACAAGAAGACGTGGGCTCCCGCTGGAAGAGTACGTTCTCTCGTGTAGGTAGAGGACATCCTTCCTCATTAAACTCGACGTGTGGTAAGGTCAGGAGGACATCTCCGGCTTCGCTCTGATTAAAGGTCTTTCTTCCATACGCGCGAGAGCAACGCGGAACAAACAGCCACCGCCGCGCTCACACAGCGCTAATAAGGACAAATAACCGACCACAGAGCACTCACACACCGCTAATAAGGACAAATAACCGACCGCAGCGCTCACACACCGCTAATAAGGACAAATAACCGACCGCAGCACTCACACACCGCTAATAAGGACAAATAACCGACCGCAGCACTCACACACCGCTAATAAGGACAAATAAC
The DNA here is from genome assembly GCA_039654925.1 of Anguilla pacifica. Classification (NCBI taxonomy): domain Eukaryota; kingdom Metazoa; phylum Chordata; class Actinopteri; order Anguilliformes; family Anguillidae; genus Anguilla; species Anguilla pacifica. Next base: position 1,585,848 of record CM077301.1, on the reverse strand, counting down.
CGACCGCAGCACTCACACATCGCTAATAAGGACAAATAACCGACCACAGCACTCACACAGCGCTAATAAGGGCAAATAACCGACCACAGCACTCACACATCGCTAATAAGGACAAATAACCGACCGCAGCACTCACACACCGCTAATAAGGACAAATAACCGACCGCAGCGCTCACACACCGCTAATAAGGACAAACGACCGACCGCAGCACTCACACACCGCTAATAAGGGCAAATAACCGACCGCAGCACTCACACACCGCTAATAAGGACAAATAACCGACCGCAGCACTCACACACCGCTAATAAGGACAAATAACCGACCGCAGCACTCACACACCGCTAATAAGGACAAATAACCGACCGCAGCACTCACACATCGCTAATAAGGACAAATAACCGACCACAGCACTCACACAGCGCTAATAAGGGCAAATAACCGACCACAGCACTCACACATCGCTAATAAGGACAAATAACCGACCGCAGCACTCACACACCGCTAATAAGGACAAATAACCGACCGCAGCACTCACACACCGCTAATAAGGACAAATAACCGACCGCAGCACTCACACATCGCTAATAAGGACAAATAACCGACCACAGCACTCACACAGCGCTAATAAGGGCAAATAACCGACCACAGCACTCACACATCGCTAATAAGGACAAATAACCGACCGCAGCACTCACACACCGCTAATAAGGACAAATAACCGACCGCAGCACTCACACACCGCTAATAAGGGCAAATAACCGACCGCAGCACTCACACATCGCTAATAAGGACAAATAACCGACCGCAGCACTCACACAGCGCTAATAAGGACAAATAACCGACCGCAGCACTCACACATCGCTAATAAGGACAAATAACCGACCGCAGCACTCACACACCGCTAATAAGGACAAATAACCGACCGCAGCGCTCACACACCGCTAATAAGGACAAACGACCGACCGCAGCACTCACACATCGCTAATAAGGACAAATAACCGACCGCAGCACTCACACACCGCTAATAAGGACACATAACCGACCGCAGCACTCACACACCGCTAATAAGGACAAATAACCGACCGCAGCACTCACACAGCGCTAATAAGGGCAAATAACCGACCGCAGAGCGCTCACACATCGCTAATAAGGACAAATAACCGACCGCAGCACTCACACATCGCTAATAAGGACAAATAACCGACCGCAGCACTCACACACCGCTAATAAGGACACATAACCGACCGCAGCACTCACACAGCGCTAATAAGGACAAATAACCGACCGCAGCACTCACACAGCGCTAATAAGGACAAATAACCGACCACAGAGCGCTCACACATCGCTAACAAGGACAAATAACCGACCGCAGCACTCACACACCGCTAATAAGGACAAATAACCGACCGCAGCACTCACACATCGCTAATAAGGACAAATAACCGACCACAGAGCGCTCACACACCGCTAATAAGGACAAATAACCGACCGCAGCACTCACACATCGCTAATAAGGACAAATAACCGACCGCAGCACTCACACAGCGCTAATAAGGACAAATAACCGACCGCAGCACTCACACATCGCTAATAAGGACAAATAACCGACCGCAGCACTCACACATCGCTAATAAGGACAAATAACCGACCGCAGCACTCACACACCGCTAATAAGGACACATAACCGACCGCAGCACTCACACACCGCTAATAAGGACAAATAACCGACCGCAGCACTCACACAGCGCTAATAAGGGCAAATAACCGACCACAGAGCGCACACACATCGCTAATAAGGACAAATAACCGACCGCAGCACTCACACATCGCTAATAAGGACAAATAACCGACCGCAGCACTCACACACCGCTAATAAGGACACATAACCGACCGCAGCACTCACACAGCGCTAATAAGGACAAATAACCGACCGCAGCACTCACACAGCGCTAATAAGGACAAATAACCGACCGCAGCACTCACACATCGCTAATAAGGACACATAACCGACCGCAGCACTCACACACCGCTAATAAGGACAAATAACCGACCGCAGCACTCACACAGCGCTAATAAGGACAAATAACCGACCACAGAGCGCTCACACATCGCTAACAAGGACAAATAACCGACCGCAGCACTCACACACCGCTAATAAGGACAAATAACCGACCGCAGCACTCACACATCGCTAATAAGGACAAATAACCGACCACAGAGCGCTCACACACCGCTAATAAGGACAAATAACCGACCGCAGCACTCACACATCGCTAATAAGGACAAATAACCGACCGCAGCACTCACACAGCGCTAATAAGGACAAATAACCGACCGCAGCACTCACACATCGCTAATAAGGACAAATAACCGACCACAGAGCGCTCACACAACGCTAATAAGGGCAAATAACCGACCGCAGCACTCACACAGCGCTAATAAGGGCAAATAACCGACCGCAGCACTCACACATCGCTAATAAGGACAAATAACCGACCACAGAGCGCTCACACACCGCTAATAAGGACAAATAACCGACCGCAGCACTCACACATCGCTAATAAGGACAAATAACCGACCGCAGCACTCACACATTGCTAATAAGGGCACATAACCGACCGCAGCACTCACACATCGCTAATAAGGACACATAACCGACCGCAGCACTCACACATCGCTAATAAGGACAAATAACCGACCGCAGCACTCACACATTGCTAATAAGGGCACATAACCGACCGCAGCACTCACACATCGCTAATAAGGGCACATAACCGACCGCAGCACTCACACACCGCTAATAAGGACAAATAACCGACCACAGAGCGCTCACACACCGCTAATAAGGACAAATAACCGACCACAGAGCGCTCACACACCGCTAATAAGGACAAATAACCGACCGCAGCACTCACACATCGCTAATAAGGACACATAACCGACCGCAGCACTCACACATCGCTAATAAGGACAAATAACCGACCACAGCACTCACACATCGCTAATAAGGACACATAACCGACCACAGCACTCACACACCGCTAATAAGGACAAATAACCGACCGCAGCACTCACACACCGCTAATAAGGACAAATAACCGACCACAGAGCGCTCACACATCGCTAATAAGGACAAATAACCGACCGCAGCACTCACACACCGCTAATAGGGACAAATAACCGACCACAGAGCGCTCACACATCGCTAATAAGGACAAATAACCGACCACAGCACTCACACATCGCTAATAAGGACAAATAACCGACCACAGCACTCACACATCGCTAATAAGGACAAATAACCGACCACAGAGCGCTCACACATCGCTAATAAGGACAAATAACCGACCACAGCACTCACACAGCGCTAATAAGGACAAATAACCAACCGCAGCACTCACACATCGCTAATAAGGACAAATAACCGACCGCAGCGCTCACACATCGCTAATAAGGGCAAATAACCGACCGCAGCACTCACACATCGCTAATAAGGACAAATAACCAACCGCAGCACTCACACATCGCTAATAAGGACAAATAACCGACCGCAGCACTCACACATCGCTAATAAGGACAAATAACCGACCACAGCGCTCACACATCGCTAATAAGGACAAATAACCGACCACAGCACTCACACATCGCTAATAAGGACAAATAACCGACCACAGCACTCACACATCGCTAATAAGGACAAATAACCGACCACAGCGCTCACACATCGCTAATAAGGACAAATAACCGACCGCAGCACTCACACACCGCTAATAAGGACAAATAACCGACCACAGCGCTCACACATCGCTAATAAGGGCAAATAACCGACCGCAGCACTCACACATCGCTAATAAGGGCAAATAACCGACCGCAGCACTCACACATCGCTAATAAGGACAAATAACCGACCGCAGCACTCACACACCGCTAATAGGGACAAATAACCGACCACAGAGCGCTCACACATCGCTAACAAGGACAAATAACCGACCGCAGCACTCACACACCGCTAATAAGGGCAAATAACCGACCGCAGCACTCACACATCGCTAATAAGGACAAATAACCGACCGCAGCACTCACACATCGCTAATAAGGACAAATAACCGACCACAGCACTCACACATCGCTAATAAGGGCAAATAACCGACCGCAGCACTCACACACCGCTAATAGGGACAAATAACCGACCACAGAGCGCTCACACATCGCTAACAAGGACAAATAACCGACCGCAGCACTCACACACCGCTAATAAGGGCAAATAACCGACCGCAGCACTCACACACCGCTAATAAGGGCAAATAACCGACCACAGAGCGTCGAGTCGCACTCCAGATGTAGCGTAGCAACACGGCCGGGACTCCCCCACGCTCAGGACGACTGCACAGAGAAGAACATCAGCGGCCTCATCACAGTGTATACATGCTAATTAACCGCACGGGCAGAGTTTATAAGCCGCATAACTAAGCTTTCAGGAGCCTTCTGGAGTTGCTTCGCTAGCATTTCTCCCGCAAAAAAAACATTATCTGTAACACAGTGAATTCCAAGCCTCAGCTCTCTGAAAACACTTAGCAATACCCTAGATATACAACACTGCAATCTGTCTCCTTAAGAAACGTTTCTCCTTAAAATGGGGCAAAGGAAAAAAAACGGAATGTAGTTTGGCCTACAGCGCAGTGCATTATGGTTCATGACTGCTGTGGGACAGAGAGAGAGTAGGAGGATGGTAAAGAACATTCTGGAAAATCTTCTTCACAGTACAGCTTCAGTCCATATGGAACAGACAGTAAGAGGCACACGGGTACAGGAAGCACACTATTACTGAATGACCTCAAGACATGAAAAACAGCATCAAAGATAACGAGGCTCAGCCTCGGTTATCGCAGCAGTCTGGCTATTCAGCTCAACTGATGGATTTTTCAGGTAATGGTTTATCTGACCTTATCTTTATTTTCACATACAATATGAAATATGTCGGATGAATGCAAATGTCATACGACTGCCCTTTGGATCTGTGTCCAATGTGCTTGCTTTCAGGAAACGGACTTTCCTAAGATAAAAGGCCCTTTTCTCCAAATCAAAATTTGTGAAAATCTGAAATATATATTTTTGATCTGAGGAGATGTGCGTTGATGCAACCACCTGCAAATGTGTGGAGTTCCTGCTAAGAGCACAGTTCAAATCCAGCTGCTTCTCTTCTCAGCTGCACTTGAATCTTGCGGTGTAGATACTGCAGTGATCACCCTCAAATCAGGCTTACCGACAGAGCAAACCGCATGAGTGCTTATCCACTTTCACAATGCACAAACAGTTTAATAAACAGCATCCAGTAAAGACTGGGGCCCTAATCCTCACTTTATCAGCTGCAATCCTGAAAGCATCACAAAATTAAAAACTGGCACAAGCTGGCCGATCCTGCTGATGTGGCATTTTTTTAAAAAGAAAATAAAAATGAATAACCAGGCCGTGAGAGAGTGAGAGTGCTGCAGGTGCAGATGGATTCTCTGGCTTCCACTTATTTTTGGCCCTGCATAGCCCAAACCCCCCCAGCCCAAACCTGCGGCTCCCCCTCTCCAGCTCTCTAACGGCATGTCCCGGAGAGCCCAGTGATTTAGCACCGGACCCCCCCCCCCCCACCCCGCAGGCCGCTCTGTGCACCCCGGGCCGGGGGACAGGGCACAGCCATGAATCCAAACTCCGGGACGGTCCTACAGCTCCCACTGCACCAGGCTGCTGGAGGTGGGGGGGTGGGGGGGGATAGAGGAGAAACCTCTCAGAGACTGGCCAGAACAGGAGGTGGCAGCTAGGTCTCCGTGTGTCACGGTCTGCGAATGCGGACCGAATCGCGGGCTTCTCCATTGCGGTCGTTTATCAGGGACCGTCGCGCCGAGCAGTGCCAGACTGCGCGGGGGGGTGGGGGGGGGGGGGGTGTTCGGAGACGGTGAAGCGGTGGATCGTACGCCAGACCAGCCAGGGAGAGCCGTAGATAAACCTCAAACAAAAAAAAACCTCCAAACTTCTCCCAGCTCCAAATGAAAGCGCCACAGGAAGAAGTATTTCCCCTCGAGCCTTTGATCCTGTCCACACCTCAGCCAGCGGAACGCACTAAGAATTCTGTTTCTGCATTCACACCTCTCTTTCTGTCTCTCTCTCTCTCTCTCTCTCTCATTCTCTCCCATGTCCCACTTTTCCTTCTCTCCATCACTCCAGTTTATAACGCCCTATATAGCGCCAGGTGTCACCCTGCTGTGCTCCAGTGCATCTGTTGCTGAGCGATCATTTTTTTTCCTCTTATTTTGTTTGAAGCAGCTGTCCGTGTTTTATTTTCCATTGTAGTCCCCTCTGCTCATCTCTTCCCACAACGCTGACCTTTTCTACCTCAATCCCACATGGAAAAACAAGGGAAATGACAGCAAAAAGAGAAAAGCCACAGGTAGTCAAAACGGAAAATAAACAGTGACGGTGCTTTACACATGCTGGGCCGTATTGGGTGTCAGCTGCACGTGCCATATGTACAGCACTAATCTCGGCCTCGCTGGAACTGACTCGCATCGTGTGTTTTTGCAGACAAATAATCTAAATTTCATCCATTATGTTGTGAGTTGTGGGAAAACTGTTTTGATCCCATTTCACCGTGTTTATGCAATCAGAGCACATCTGTGATATGACCCATGTAACTAAAACCCAGAAACTTTAATCATATAAATACTGTGCTCGTCCAAGAAGTCCAAAGTTGAAAAGCTTTGTGAATACAGGCCCCTGGATTCCAAAGATGAAATTCTTTGTGAATACAGGCCCCTGGATTCCAAAGTTGAAAAGCTTTGTGAATACAGGCCCCTGGATTCCAAAGATGAAATTCTTTGTGAATACAGGCCCCTGGATTCCAAAGTTGAAATGCTTTGTGAATACAGGCCCCTGGATTCCAAAGCGGAAATGCTTTGTGAATACAGGCCCCTGGATTCAAAAGCTGAAATGCTTTGTGAATACAGGCCCCTGGATCCTGTATCCAAGGGCAGCAGACGGAGCGCTGCGACACCCCCGCTGGATCAGGAGTGCGCGCCGCGCAACCGTTTCTAAGGAAGCGAAGGGCAGGCATGCTCCAGTTACACAACACACGGTAACAGCGAAGCTTTGGCAGCGACGGCTTCCACCTGCTGCTGCAGCTACAGCCAACGGGGGCTGGGGGGGGGGGGTTCATCACTGTAAATGTCACCTCCAGTTACAAAACAGGAAACGGGATTATAGAACAGGGCCATTTCCCAACTCTAGGGAGGGTCTGTGACGAGAAAAAGAAACGGGTCATGCATGTACCAATCACTGAGAGCCAGGCAAAGCCAGACTACAGGCCTGTTACACTACAGCACTGACTAAATCTTCATGAGCAGCACATTCTGGCATTGTTAAAGGAAGACGTAGTGATTCAGTACTGAGGAACTGAGGCCAATCAGAGACCGTTCCGTACATTTCAATTTATCCTCTGGGCAGGCAAACACCAAGTGGCACTTATAGTTTTCCCACCTTATTTCATTTCTGAACATCAGGGTGAAAGTGTTTTAGATGTAGGGCTGTACCATCATAAATCCTTTTCTTAGCATGACTGTAGCAGGACAATTCTAGACAATTCAAGACTTTTATTTGTCATCACTAAGATTCACTCTCACTAAATTCAATTTTGCTTGAAGTATACCATGTACAGCTGGCTTTAAATACAAAATGAGCCAACACACACAAAAAAAGACAGTACACTGGCTGTGTACTGCGGTTTATTTTTGGCTGTTTGCACCAGAGGGTGTTCGACGCTGCAGAGAAGATGTGTTCTTTTCTGATTTTGCACATTGGAAATGAATAACTGGCTTTCAGCCTCCACACTGCCCATTCATTTAACAGATTCAGCCCCTAACAGGAACAGGAAGACTCTGAGAACACCAGCATCTCCATAAACAGGAACCTGTCACAGAGCGATTAGCCAATCCTGTGAGAGGTCACGCACCCCAGTGCACAGGGGGCAGCCAGGGAACTGATTAAGAGATTTTATACCATCGCATTATTTTATTGGAAGGTCCACACAGTTACGTAAAGCTGATTGAGCCAGAGTAGATTATTAAGTACTAACCAGGGCGCTCGGGCGTGTAAACTAAGGCAGCTACTCAGGACACGTGGCATGAATTACATGTGATGGCTTTGCCTTTTTAAGGGGTCTGTGAACAAGTGGCTTTCTGCATTTCAGCATTGTCTCAGCACACCACAGTAACACCTCTGCTCTTCCGTCTGTTTCCAGCTCACTTCAGCTGTAGTTCTGTGGCCCGTGTTTTGAAACGATGGGCCTATCAGGCATGAGGCCAGCACATCGATAAGATATCTCAAAACACAGCAAGAGCTAAAGTCTGGATTTCTCTAATTCAAAAGAGGCTGTGAGGTCCCATGTCAAACTGAAGCTGGCCACCCCAGTCTGTTTTTGGGCTAATGCATATGTACCCCACTGGCTGGGGGGAATCAGGAAGCTTTCTGTTCTACTGGCTGTCCAGTCACACAGCCATCAGACCCCCTCTGTGACAGAATCACTCAAAAGGAGCAGTCCTCTCAAATTCACACGCAATTTCACAGGAGGATTCCGCAGTGTAGATTTTTTTTTAAAACAAAAAAACACAGGCTCCTTCCAGAAGAGCAATATAACTTTCCACAGCTCTCTGACAAAGTTAACTCACAGTTAAATTAGGGCAGAAGCAGCCGCAGGCACTGTGATTTATAGCATCCACTTTCTAATTTATTTTCAGGAGTAAAATCTCCTTCTTCGTACTTTTCAAGGGCCTTTTGCAGATTTCATTCTTTTATTTCCTTCGTTACCCATTCAGAGATCCGTCCCATTCCCCTGCTTTCCATCCAAAGTTAAGCAAGGAAGCCAACGCCTCCTGCTACTGTAATCAGCTTCTCCTTCTCCCTGACTGCAGACAGGATTACGTTTCCCGCGGTTACACAAAACACACAGCAAATCCCAGAGTTTCTTATTTAGAGCCATTAATTACACTAAACATACGTTGTGCAGGAGAGCACTTATTTTTGTCGCAACCACAAAAAGATGTTTTTTTGCTCCTTATTTTCACAAATCTGTGTTTTCACAGATTTCAACAGGTGTTGATGGACAAGCTTTAAATCGCGGAAAGGATCTGAGTCAGGTCCAGATTATGCTGCTGAGATCATGGTGATCTCACTGTGAGTAGCATTGGACTGGTATTTAAAAACGAAAGCCGCTGTGAGTTGAACTCTGTGGTGATCCGCCACAGTAAAACCCCACGCTGTGCGTCCCCCTCGTCCCATCAGCCCGGGAAGCGCGCGCGGAGCCGCCCCACTGCGCCGGAGCCGCGCGCGGGGAAACGGTCCCGTCAAAAAGCCAGTCGCCGCTCCTGCAGAGCTACTCCATCATGCCTCCCGGACGAGCGGTATTAAATTCCCCCTGACTGCAGCGGGACTGCAGCGGGACTGCCGCAGCAGGGGGCGTGAGCAGGGAGCTCCGGAAAGCCCGCGCTTGGATCCGTCCCGAGGCCGAGCCCGTTAGCAGCCCGTTAGCAGCCCGTTAGCGGCCCGTTAGCGGCTCCGTTTGACTCGCCCGTGTGGATTTAAAACCCTGCGACGGGACAGAGCACCACGGCCTCGCACCCGTGCGAATTCGCCAGGCCCCCCCGCACCCCCGTCCCGCCGCGGGAAGAGCCTCGCAGCTGAGACCGTCAGCCACACACAGAGCAGCTGCAGCTGCGCACATCCCCGTCCGTTCGCAGATTCCCATTTACGCTGGTATTACGCATTCATTCAGTACTTTCACAGCAGTCAAAATTAACACGAGAACGAGAGGGGGTCTAAGAAACGGATCATGTTAAGACACCCCGTGGAGACTCTGTGACTGTATATTCCAGCGCACAGATCCCTGCACACTTCACTAATCAAACCCATTTCATCCAGGGAAATACGTACATTTTGATGCGCTCAAACAACACAGAGAACATAGAGACACTGCTCAGACGAGATCGGCACCCGCGCCAATGACTTCAAACGCCTTACGGCAATGACGGGGTTGATCACTTAAAGAGACGTTTCCCACGTTTTCATTAGCGAAACATTTCACAGAGCATCAAACGGGCGCTATGCCATCTCCTCACGGCTTCAGCTCCGCACTCTCACCAGGAGACGCGCGCATCTGGCAGCTTAAAGCCGGCTGAAACATCCAGAGCCCAGCTGTACGCTCGCTAATCAAGGCGCATGTTCAATAAGCGCAGATTATGGTGTGAAATGAAGCTTGACTTTCGTTTCTTTTTTCTCTCTCTCTCTCTCTCCATGAAGACACAAGCCGCTACATCTACAAGCAGAGCCCAAAGGAAAGGCGAAATGAAGACAGGCAGAGGAGGGAAGAGTGGAGAAACACGCGGGAACCGGATGAGGACCCGGCCGTGGCGCTCGAGCACCCGACCACTGCGTCATGGCAACAGCACGTAAAAAAAAGGGCATCAAAAAAACATCACAGACATGCGTTCAGGAAGGACATGGCGACTGACCGCACACTGTAGGGCTGGACACAGACAAAGCTCTCCGCGGTACTGAACGTTTGCTGAGAGGAATTCTCAGTATTTGCACTTGTTTTCTGATTTTCGCACTTGTTCAGGGTTTGGGGAGAACGCGCAGGCTGGCTAGCTTTAGCAGTGCAGCTCACAGTGTGCTGTCAGTCCAAGGGACTGCATCGCATGGCTCAGAGAAACGATGACACAAAATGGCACAGTTCGAAGCGGGGCACTTACAATATCTCGTCGTTCTGGAACTCCAGCACGCCGTGGGAGTCTTCAAAGTCCTCTCCTCCTCCCTTAGCCGTGCCTTCGACTGTCTTGTAGGGTACAACAACCACCCCGCGGGCTCCGGACGTCCGCAGGACCTTCACTTCCATAGTCCCCACGCTCTCGCTCACGTGCGTCACCGGCTCCTCGAACGTGAAGATGCCGGCGTGGTCGTCGTCAAAGATGGTGACGGTGGCGGTGGTGGGCAGGCCCAGGCAGGCAAGGGTCTCCACGTGATTGGCCTCCGGGTTCTCCTCGTCCCCGCCCTCAGTGAGCACCTTCACGTTGCTGAGGTGGATGAGGAAGTTCTCGTCCTCCTCGAAGATGTCGTCGTCGATGATGCCCACCCGGATCTCCTTCTGCGTCTCGCCGGGCTTGAAGACCACCACGCCCTCGGTGAACTCGTAGTCGGACCCGGCGTTGGCCGTGCCGTCCTCGGTGCGGAACTCCACGGAGACGGTGTTGGCGAGGTCGCCGCCGCGGCGCACCACGTTGACCGCCACCGTGCCGCAGTTCTCCAGGCACTGGTACGAGCCGGGGTCGAAGAAGACTTTGGTGACGGGGTCGTTCTCGGCCACGTCGGGGCGCACCTCGTGCATGCTGACGGCCTTCCTGGCCTGGTCGGCCGCGTGCTTCTTCAGGATGTTCCCCGCCCCCGTCATCAGCCTGGTGGCCTGGCAGCGGTAGAAGGCCCGGCTCTTCTGCTGCTGGCTCAGCACCTGGTAGTTGGCCAGCTCGATCAGCTGCTCCACCTCTTTGTCCGGATGCTTCTGCTTCAGCTCCTTCAGGATCTTCGCCATGTCCCTCCTGGTCTCCTCCTCGTCCAGGTCTTTGTCCTCCAGGTCCAGGGCCAGGGTTCCGTCCAGGAAGTCCACGGCGTGGGAGTTGAGCATCTTGCCGTCCATCTCGATGTCCACCTTGGACGGGAGTGGCCGGTCGCCTTCGGTCTCGATGATCATCCCCCGCTGCTTCCCCGCCCTGTAACGCTTGTACACGTACTTGTAGATCAGGAGCCGCCGGTCGGCCACCCAGGCGAACACCACGCAGATGGGGAAGAAGAACAAAGTGAGCAGGCCCTCCCAGACCTGGACCACCCCCGGGGAGATGACCGCCAAGATCAAGTAAAGCCAGATGTAGGCGAATATGCTCCAGGTGGCGGTGACGAAGAACACCCTCAGGTGCTTGACCTTCCGGTGCTCCCCGTCGGGCACCACGTAGACGCAGATGCCGATGATGACGAACATGTTGAAGGCGGCGCTGCCCACGATGGTGCTGGGCCCCAGTTCGCCCGCCTCGAACTTGTGGCCGCACACCTCGATGACGGACAGCAGGATCTCGGGTGCGGAGGAGCCCAGGGCCATGAGCGTCAGGTTGGACACGGTCTCGTTCCAGATCCGCACCGTGGTGGTGGTGGTCTCGCCGTTGGACTTCTTGATGGTGATCTCCTTCTCCTGCGACGTGATGACCTCGATGGACGCCATGAAGCGATCCGCGATAATGGAGACGCCCAGGAACATGTAGACCAGGGCCACGAAGTAGACGGTCGCCCGCGCCACCTTGTCGCCGAAGGACGGGTTCTGGGGCTCCCATGCTGGAAGGATCACGCCCGCCAGGCACTGATACGTTCCGGTGCACGAGTCTTTCGAGGAGTTGGCCAGAGAGGAGCCCTCTCTGTCCGCTCTGTGGTCCGAGCCGGCGGCCTCGCCGCGCTCAACTCTGAGGAGCAGGACCGCCAGCACGACGAAGAGCGGCAGGCCGAGGGAGAGGAAGGACGCAGTCGCCGGTTGTCGCATGATGCCGAGACAGACGGTATTTCCCCCGCTCTTCCTAAGCCTGCAGAACATAACGGGGAGAAATAAAGACAGAGGGCATGAAAAGAAAGGAAAGACAGTGAAGTCACAGCTCAGTCACACCTTTCAGCTCTTTCTTCAATGTAAGGGCGCAGCGCTCATAGAAAGCTAAATATGGCACTGAATGGATCGCAGAGAGGGAGAGAAAAAAGTGCTAAATTATATATCTCTTCTCACCTGGAGGGATGAATATTCAAATACACTTACATCACCCTGATTTTAATAATACAATCATTTATTAAAATAAAGAATGTTTATTAATCTGTTACAATATACAACTCTGATTAATTTTATTGGAGAAACAATGTCTTCATATATAGATTATCCTAAATAAATAAATAGCATACACATATATACACACACAAGATTTTAACAGTACCCGAAAAATAGCAACTTCCTTCACACGGGTTTATTGGGATGCTGAACAACTGGCGCGATGGACAACACCGCAGTTACTGATAGCAAATACACGAAAGATGCATTGATACACTCCACTAAAGATGCTTTCCCCAATAACGTTCGCCCATTCACCATTTGCCGCTATGGGTACAACGATATACCACTGGATACAGCAAAAGCACGGCTCATATGTACTCCTACAGATTTCGCCTTCCAGAAACACGGTTCTCCGGGTCACAATACCCCAATTTCGCATAATATGAATGTTCTGATGTAGGAAAGTGTCCCTACGTCCAAACTTAAAGCAAAATCACTACCGCGCCGATATGCCAAGCCATCCCGGGCGCTTCTATTTCTCCTACTGATGTAGTTCCACGGCATTTTCAATGGGACAGTAGCACCCATTCGGAGATTTTGCTTGACTTCAGGAATCATGCTAAATATGAGGATACAACACAAACTATTTCCTAAATTGTTTTGTGTAGCCTATTTTCAGTATACATTCACCGTGGTTAGTGTACATTTCATCAGATAAGCGTTTAAGTCTCCAGGATATGTCAATCCTGAGCGAGGAGCTAATGCAGATGTTCAATTAAATTACACGGCAAATAATCGCGAAATAACCTATTATATAATCCGTAGTGTGCATGTACAGGCTACACTTAAATCCTGCATAGTGCGTTTAATTGTTTCGTGCAATATGTGCATGTCTGATTGCGCGACCAAAAAACGAGCTTCATGACAGCATTCACAAGGTAAAGTGATAGAAACGGGAGTCAATTAGGGACGGCTATGCTTCAGTACAAAATCCTTCATAAATCGGCACCAAACGGCCGAAGCAGTAGACTAATATATACAAGCATTATCAAACAACGAAACGTGTCTCAATATGACCCATCAAGTCGCTTCTGCATTGGTTCCAATCGTCCACATAGCCTACCTAAACAGACAATAATCATCCTAATTATAGCCTACCTTTAGTGCACCCATTTAAGACGGGTCATCAATGTGGTTCTACGAAACGTAGCTGCCTAATACCACGCGACTGAGTTTATTTCGAATTCAACTGAATAAACTGACAACTGTGAAATGAACATATTAATGATTTAAAAGTAGCGAGGGTCTCACCTTTTCCCAAAGTAACTGAAATATAAAGGCAGGAATCGGATGTAGTGGTCGGTTACGTAGTAGTTGTAGTACGAGTAGTAGTAGTAGAAGTAGCGCCAGCAGCCGTAAGTGGTACCAGCACTCGCATTCGTTTTGGTTTTTATACGAGATTAGGAAGCGCTACCCTCCGATAAGTAAAAGGGACGAAAGGCTACGAAAGTTCCCATATACGCACGAGTTCCCGCGACCAGTGTGAAACAATCAGATAACGGACGATATCGGAAAAATCTGCAGTTCTGTGGGCAAAAAGGTGTGCTGACAATTCTTCCGCATTCTTTCCTTCCCGACGCTTCAGTATCGCGAAAGAGTGCTGCCGGAGTTCAGGCTGAGACCGGAGCACTGCCGCGCGGCGCGAGACACGGAGTTGTACAGCAGCTCGCGCTCTCTCGCCCAGCTGTGTGTTGCTGGGATATTTTCCGTTATGAGGGTTTCGCAGGCTCCGCCACAGAGAGGGGGAGCAAGTAGACTTGCAATGCGTCATGGCGCGTTGCCAACCTTCTTATCGACGACCAGACCCTCCCACATAGCCCAGAGGTAGCCTATAACTATTTTCTTTTTGATCATTTATCATTATTTGTCTTCCTTTATTTTCGCGATGAGCATTTTCCACAAGAAGCCGGGCTACCGTATATAGAATGTATTTTTTCCAGAAAATGCGAGAGCACTCTTTAAACGGTTTAAAGTTTGCTTATTGTGGCATACCATATTTTCTCAATGGATCATGTATGCGGACGGCAACGTGGTAACACGGAAATTGTACGGGCGTGCTGCCATATGCCATACTCCCTCTAAACTGCAGTTCATCGTTAAAATATATCAAATTGTATCATATAAAGGCTTTTTTTTCAGACTATCACCAAAGGGTGGATTTAATACCGGACTTCCATTCGGCATTTCTGATGGCGCAACTATATCAGTGAAAGTCCGTTTTAAGCGTCATTGATACTCGCTGTTTATTATTGATGCTTCAATACACGCGAACCTCTCACAGTCTGAACACGTCACTGATCTTCGGGGTCCATTCAAAACTTCATTCACAATAAATATGTGCTTATTCACAGATAGGCCTATAGGGGCCAATTGCGCTTCTGAGCAGAAAAATAACAGTAGGCTACTTTTTCTGGAATTTAAGAACTGTTAAAAATAGACGTATTTAGCTGATATGAAACTAAACTATGCTTGTATGTACATTGTACGTTGCATATGAAATGAGAACGAAGACGATGCTCTTCCTAATCATCAAAAAATATCCTAGCCTAGGGCATCCAAAATGCCCTTCTCATATGCAGAAATACCCCATGAAGCTTAAGTTTGGCAGTCTGGTCAAATGTTCTCAGGAGAATACACCCCTTTAAACACCAGCTTCAAACATGTTGACAAAACAGCTGCATTAATTCATAATAGAACTGCCTTCAAAATGAAAACCGCACCAGCTTCATTGGACTGATATAAGTTTTTAACATATTGGCACAGTGAATTTCATTGTTCTGCGTATCATTGCGCAAAATTTTCTTTAAAATATTCCACAGAAATCCTATTGTAAAGGTGCCAGTGTGTTACATGGTAGCATTTTCAGAAGTATAGTGTTTCATTTTCACAATGTTGATGTTAGGAGCAATGCATTCTCAATCCTAAGCATTTATATTTTTGTAAAAAAAAAAAAAAAAAAAACAGTTGTTGGTGGTCCACTGTGACGTCCTCTGGGATGGAGCAGTTCCCCGATGATGCTTGGAAAAGCCTGCATGCAGTATCAGCACTCTGCAGCACACAGGCAGCATGCTGGATGGCTTGCTGCTGGAAATGTGCCCCTCAGGATGGGAGACACAAATAGCAGAGGAACAAAACAGCTGTAAGATGATATACAGAAATAGTTCCGCGTTTTTTTTTTTTTTTTACATCCACATGCATTCCTAATCACATTTACAAACCACACTTTGTGGGAAATTGTATTGCAAAGCAAGGCAAGCATTGCTGTGTTGCCTGTTTAGTCATTTAAATGATTGTGATTAAAAATGCAATGCAGATTTTTATGTTTTTAAATGAGCAAAACTTCCCTTTGAACAAACCAAAGCAGTTAATTCATTGGCAAGATAAATAGCACCACGGGCACTACAACAAAGAGCAAGCTTGGCTGTTGCATTATGGGAAGTCTATTGAATGGAAATCCTTTGTAATTCCCCCCCCCCCCCCCCCCCCCCCACTTCCCATATTGGCCTGGATGAGAGACTCAGTCGAGTGGCGGAACTTTCTGGACATAAACAGTAGCATGAGCAGGATTTGTTCCCGGGAAATAGAGTAAATTCATTCTGAAGTAAATCTGAATATTTATTTAATATTAGGATGATGTGTTAAATTGAGGTCCTGGCTCATTGGAGCCCTAAAATGTCCCCCAGCACAGAACTAAGGGTGTTAACATCAGTGTCCTGGTGAATTGCTCATAAAAATGACCACTGAAATGTGCCATTGTATCTGTGTGGCTACACAACAACCTATATTTCCTACCTACTTGTAACTGCAAATTGAGAAAATATGTATATTACTTTTTAAAAATCTATTGTGCAAAAACTGTGGACTGTATTCATCCAGAAAAATGCTTATCAACATTTTAAGGTGTTGTGTGGAGTCCTAACAAACCAGTACAGGTACAGCGCATAGATATTAGCAGTGGCTGTATTGCATGCAATACTGGCCTTTAACCAGCAGGGGCGCTGTAAATAGACCATACTTGTACCCCTTTTAGAGAAACTGTAAGTAAAAAAAGATAGTAAATATGTGGGGCAGTATTATCAGTAGCACTCACCTTTTAAAATCTTAAACTCATTCACTGCACATGTAGTGAATCACTCTCAGCAGGTCCTCTCTGTACGAGTGGTCATTGGTTTGCTGCCATTTATTTTAGCAGTACAGACAAATGTTCACCGGACTACATTTTGTCTCATCATTCATCATTTCACCCTGCTTCCATGAGATTATGCAGCACCAGGGGCTGAATTATGGGGGATCCAGGGGGAGCACAGAGCCCCCCCCCCACCCCCACCAAAAGAGACCAGAGCCCCCCTGAAAGCCCCCCCCCCCCAATAACAGTGATCGCACTCGTATCCCCGCCGTCATCCGCCATCTCCCACACCCCAGCCGAAAGTCAGAGCATACTCCAAAACCTGCGCAGCACTAGAGCAAACCTGGCCTGGAACATCCCAGCTGGCTCTGTTCTGACTACCTGCCCTGACAAGCTGTTCCATGTAGCATCAGTTCTTTGTTCATTGTGCTAATTTCCTCCTGTAAGCTCCCATGTTCTGGTGACAAAACTTAGCCTGAAATATCTTGTTTTCTTTTCAAGACGTGAACGTAAATGTGTCCTTTACTTATGTACTTATTTGATAACGTGCGGCGCAGGAAACAGCACAAGCACACCTCGGCTCCCCTGGCCTGGTTCTGTTTATGGAGATGTAGAAGGAGCAGGTGCAGTTCAGGCTTCCCCTCTCTCCACGTTGATAGCACGTGCGTGTGCATAATCCACAAATCCAGCCTGAACACATTTTTATTTATTTATTTATTTATTTATTTATTTATTTATTTATTTATTTGCTTGCTGTGCAGTATATTATCAGTTTCATCCAGTCAAATCACAATGCATAATATTTGTGTAAATAATTTTAATAATTTTGTTATAAAAAAATCCTATTGATGTATTGCAAAGGTACCAATTTGCCATATGGGTTCGTATATTTTTAGTAGTCTAATGTTTCATTTTCATAACGGCGGCGTTAGGTGCAGTATGTTTGAACATGTTTGGCTCCATTCCAGCATTTACAACTCAGTAGCAGTATAATCTAATCATGAGTCATTTCTCAAATGTGACCATTTTCGGTGTAAGGATTGCAAATGGCCGTTTCAGAACAACCGATCCCATTGGCTGGTTGTTTCTACGATAACCAAGTTGGTAATGGTGCAACCCGCTTCGACGCATCATCAGCACTGCACAAGGGGGCGGGGAAGGGGAGACAATTTGGGAGACGAAAACTGGGAAAGCACAGAAAATGGGTGCAAATATCACCTGCATTTCTTTATCCATGTATCTTCTGCACCATCAGCGGGCCTGATTCTATCAACATTGTCCTTGTTTATCACTTATGTTAAAAGCAAATGTCTTCTTTTTTTCACAAACACGGTTTGGCGAATTCAGCGATCGCTAAATGTAACTGATAGAACTGAGTTTGAAAATGCAAAGTGTAACGGCTACTTTTAAGTCAAAATTAAGTACAAATGTTGTTCGAATATAGGTCAATATCTGGAAAACTAAATTTTTTGTAACTTCATCTTCACAATCATTATCTGACCTACCCTAGTGGGAGTAACATCTTGGGCATTCTATCTATTTTTAATTCTGTGACTGACAGAGTTTACTGAACATGAAATTCAGCTGTCTGTCTGCACAGAGTGTAACTGCACACATACGGTCGGACAGAAAATGGAGTTTTCTGTGTAAACAGTGAGTGAGTTTTGACCTGATATTGTGAAACATGCTGGGATGTTCCCCCACACAGCCAATCTAAGGTACTAGCTCTGCGAATGTGACCCTTCACCCATAAATCAAACCTGTTTACTCCACCATGAAGAATCAAATTAATAACCGATCGTGGTTTCTCTTTCCCTGTGGAATACTGACAGTGTTTATTTGTTAAACTTCATTTATACTGGGTAGGTTGACTGAGCACACGTGCTCTTTTACAGCATTGCCCTGTGAATGCAGGTTAGTAGCCTAACCTGCATGTCCTTGGTAGTGGAGTCTAAGTAAAGGAGTAGCACTACGGTTAGCCACCAACGGAGAATCAAAGATACACTTCCAGCATGACTCATGCATAGCCTTTCTTCATCAGGAAATGGAGGGAATAGTCACATTCTGCAGGATTCTGGAGCTGCTTAGCGGTTGGGGGGTTGTGTTGTTGTTCACTGTGTGCTGAAGCAGAGCTCATCCCATTGGCAGCCAGCCGCTGAAGACCTGGAAGGAGCTTGTGCCACGTGCCTGTGTGTCTGCAGTGGCTTCAGGCCCAGCCCAGGCCATCTGCGCCTCTCTAGGGCCGGGCCCACAGCTTCAGAAGCCTGGGCCTTGAGTTCCGAGCTGTGCCCCGGGCTGGAGTGCGCAGGTCCCAGTGGGCTGGCCCTTCCCTGGCCCGGTTTTGGGCTGGACCCCGCAGGTCCCACTGGACCGGCCCTTCCCCGGCCCAGTTTGACACGGTCAACAGCACGATGGAGATCAACAGTTTCCTGGGCAACCTTACAGTTATGAGAATTAGCCAGAGGGTATTGAACCAGATTCTGTTCCCTACCAAGGGGAATTCATGTCAGGGCCTGAAACTGGTTCAGAAGCTCATACGCCAACCAGACCCGTGTCAAAACAAGATTTTAGCCTCTGAAAAAAGATTTTTAAACTCTTCTGCAGATTAAATTACAGTAATCATACTGGACTAAAATGCTGTAATTTCTACATGATGAAACCAAAATGTATGAAAAATACCCTGTGATGAATTGAGAATCTGCACTTTATCCCAACGTTAAATTGTTTGATCACAAATCTAAAATTGTGGAGTAAAAAGTCAAATCAAGAAAAAAATATACAATTGTCCCCAACATGGAGCTCACCTATGTAAAGAGGTACAGCTCTGTGTAAAAAAAGGGCATTTCAGCCCAGGCTGCCAGGGGCTCATGGGAGACAGAATTGACAGTGTGTGTTCCCAGCTGATGAAAAGCCACATTCGTCCTCTTATCAGTTCCTTGCACTTGCCTCTACAGTTGACTCAGATTTGTCTCTGACTCTGTCTGTTTCTCATGTTTGGCAACCAACCTTCTTGCTTCAGCATATGAGCTCTGATATGAAACGCGCTTGGTAAGTTGCTCTGAATACGAGTGTATGTCGTCATAAAAATGCCGAAAATGCCACGTTTGACCGTTCATCGTGTGTCTTCGTTATGTCCAGTCGCCTGGAGGATGCAAGTTTCAGTCCGTTTTGAACGAGTCTCCGTGGCGGCGGCCATCTTGTCGTGGAGTCCGCACGACTCTTTATTGGCCGATTAGAGCGGTCGCCGTTGCGTTGACAGATCCCAGCAGAACTCACGTCCGAGCAACAGACACTGCACATGACCTTTGAGCGGAAAACCCCAGAATATATATATATATAAAATAAAGAATTTAAAAAAAAAGAAAAGTGCTGAAATTGAGACCTGAAGTGATGGCGAATGTGTCTTAAATTCCTGGCACTTAGATGAAAGTCACAGAATTTTAGAGAACTGTGAAATATTATGAAAATGTATCATGAAAAACGAGTATGCATGCATATTTAAACACCACGTATATCACAACCAAATAACAGATATATTTGAATATCAGTCCTGGCATGGGCCGAAGTTTAAGATGCTGGTGGGAAACCGTCCTCGTTCTCCTGAACAAGCTGCTTAGCCAGGATGAGTCCAAAGACTTCCCATTGAGATATATGGATGCTATATAAAAAAGTTTGTTACATACCTAACCCCAGATGCAGGCCTCTACCAGGAAAATCAACGATTTTCCACATGGCACACTTTATCCAAATTCCAGATGAGTTTATTTTTTCTTCAAGGAGAGAGAATGGGTCTGTGGATACGGAAAAGACTTTCTCTCTCAGCTTATAGCTTTGAACATGTTTTTCCTCGCTTATTGCATTATGGGAATCCACTTACATCGCGGCTGCTTCACATTGCATAACTTGAAGAGAAACATAACCGCTTTTTGCCGCAATTTTGGAATTACACACCACCGCTGGGAGAGGGGTGTTTTTGCGTTACGCTGTTCAGAATGCATTTTCAGCTTATAAGGAATTTACGAGCCTATAATAATTTTCTAGAAAGCCCGCTGCAAATCCCTACTTCGTGAGAGCCATTCATGAAAGGTGTGTGGAGGTAGTCTATTTGCTGTAGCCGTCACTGATCACATTCAGACACAGAGCAGCCATCTGAATGAGAACATGAGGGCAGACACAGGAGAAAATACTTCTTAAGGGGTTTCATATAAACACATCAAAAGAGCCTTAATACAGGTACAGTGCCCATGGGGTCAGTGCAGTGTTCAAGTAGTAGAAAGTGCTGGTATCGGATGCAATGACTTGCCTTGAGAATCCTGCGGGATGACACGTGATTGGCCGAACTGTTGCCCAGGGGAACCAGAGTGATAGTCAGCAGGATTGCCTGGCTGATCGCTGCTCCTTGCGTTAGCTGTTCGCCTGCAGTCTGTCTGTCTGCCCTGGCTGCGCAGGAAGAACAGTCCTCTGACTCCACGTCTGTGCAGCTCGCCTGCGGGACTTGGGTTGGTGACACAATGGCATTTTAAAGAGAGATAAAAGTAAAAAACACTGTAGGGCATTGCTTGAATAAGAAAGAACATTTCTCACATTGTCATACTGCGTAATGCCTGATGTGCAGACAAATTAGTTTTGAAAAAAGCCTTCGTGTCCATTGCCTCTGGTTGGCCCACCTCATAAGAAACACTCACCATTAGTTTCTCTCAGAATAAGGGCCTTGACCTTTGACCTATAAAGCTTGTTTGTTAATGTATGCGGACACCCTATGAGGTCATGCGTATACCTGATGGACACGTTGGCAGTGGGGGAATCACCAGCTAATTGGCTGATAAAATGTGTGCTGTGCGAGTTCTCTCTGGCTATTAATGTGTCACATGATCGTTCCTTTGTGCAGAGCCTCTCTGAAAGTACGTACGTATGTTTGTCTTTTTGTACTTGGCGGTATGTCAGCTGCCATATTGCCCAAGGCCCTGTCTTGATTTCGTCTGAAAGGAGGTTTGGAAGAGTTTTGAGTCACAGCGCGACGGCCCAGTTAAGCTTCAGGCCCGTGGCTTCTGAGGTGAATGACTTCTGCTTCGGGATTCCCCACAGGCGTGTTAAGTCACTTCACTTAAATGGAACAGGGGCTTTCACCTACAATAGCGTCACAGGTTGGGGGTTGGGTGGGGGGAGGGGGTTCATCCCTGAGTCATACCTGCTTTTATAGTGCATCATCTTCAGCAATGCTCAGGGGCTCCCAAACCCTCTACCCACCACCCCCCTCATCACCACCCCACCAAATCACGTCAACCTCACATTATGCAAGTCCCACCGTGAACCGTGCACCCCGCCCCCCTCCCCCCCCCCCCCCCCCCAAAAGGCCCCAGTGTCAGAGGGGATATAATGGGACCGTCGTCAAGGCGACAAACTGTGACCCCTCCTCAACAAGAGCTGGAGAAGGAGGGTGTCACTGAAGCTATTTTGTAGCGGTCGTTCTGTCTTTTCCGCTCTGCCAGGAGGCATATTTGGGATCGCGCCAAAAGAAAATATCCAGAACGCTTTAGCGTTTCAGACACCAGTAAACTTCCAGCAGATCATTGACCATTTTAAAAAAGTCATCCATTCACCAATATTCAACAGAAATCCTCCTTTGTACTCTTTAAAGTTAGTAACAAGCCTCACCCCAAAATTCTCAGGAGCTGGCTCTCAGATTTAACCAGTGACTAGAGATAAAGTATTGCAGCCTGGAGATATATGCATGAGGTCTGCATTGGAAAGCTCATTCTCTCTCTCCACTGACCACAGGTCTGTCAGTCACTGCACACAGCAAGGAACTAATCTTCCACACGCCATATTTCACATAGAATTGAGCTCAACATGTTACAGCACAGGGCTACACAGGATTTTTAAAGATCCATTCGGCCATATGGGCTGTCAGACTGTGGGCTGTTGAGCTTGGTGTGGATTGGGTAATAATGCTCCATATCGCATAGCAACCCCACACAGTCCAGGGGCACCGGTCCAGCGTAAGCATCCTATCATCGCCCTGGAAACCAGAAGCACATCTGTCAACAGTCTCTGAATCAACAATCTATCTTTTATAGTGTAGCGTGTTCATAAAAATGACCCTGTCCTTTCAAAGATGAAATACAGAATCACGAAAGACTATTTTTAAAAATTCTTGTTGGATTCAGTGTCAGTATATTTTGTAAGTGACTGTCCCTGGATTTATTTAATTCAAGGGAGTATAAATTATTAACAGGTTGTCTGTGGCATGCTTAGCATGCAGCACAGTGCTTAACATTTAGGTAAACATTTGCACAGAAATAAAATATGGAAGTCATTTCATGTTGATCACAGCTTTGAGATTTCAGGGTTTGTGGAGCCACACAGAGACCTTAGTTAACTTTACAGCTCAAAGATGATAATCTACAGACCTGTGAAGAGAAGAGGAGGTTTTAAAGATGTGTAAATTAAGACAAGCTTGTGGCCCGGGCTGCACACAGATCACACACAGATCTGTCTATCAGCGCTGAGATGCAATTTGGCAACATGCTCATCAACACCCTTGGTAAAGAGATTTTTCGTCTCTTTTATACTTGGAGATAAAGACAAATAAATCCCCCCCCCCCGCCCCCATCCAGCAACCGTTTGGATATCTGCTGTTGAAACAACCCGACCAGATCAATAAGAAATCTGAAGAGCTATCAGACATTCTCAGAAAGACCTCGTAACATCAAATGAACTTCAGCGGCAGTTTGGTGCTGCTGCTCCAAAGCTCAGCTGAGTGCAACTAAGTGGCGAGATGTGATTAGAAAACAAGAAATTGACATAAAACGCAAACATAAAACTCCTCAGGGAGAGATTCATCGGCATCTGCGCAGTCAGACAGATACAGTGAGTAAGCTACAGCGCAGTAAGACGCAGACCCGCGTGTGTACACACGCTGCTTTGTGTGTCTGCTGACACACGCGAAAGCGACCCGACTCACGCATAAATCTCCCACTCCGAGGAGTCCGAGGTGCCGGGGTTTTAAATGGGAAAACCTCTACGAGCCCAAACGTCTTTATGCAGCGGCTGTCAATCATAATCTGCCCGCGCGCGACGCTAAAATATATCCCCCAGGACCCGGGAACCGTGTGGCGTAGCGACCCCCCGTTGCCGGGGGAGAGGGTGGGGGACGTTGCCATCATGGAGCCAGGAAAGGGGGGGGGAGGAGGTTGCAGGAGAGTGGGTCGGAAGGAACATGAAGGCCTCCTCTGGCCTCTGAGCACCAGAGGGAGCGCAGATTGGATTTTATGCTGCGGGAGGGAGGAACCTTGAGGGAATGCAGGGAGCCTTGGAATGAGAGGTCTGAAATTCCCCAAAAACGATTCCCCTAGGTCAGCCCTCCTTCTCCCCGCGAACGCGGGCCCAGGGCTGCAGTTCACCTGTGAGTTGGAACGGCAGACGGCGTGCGTCAGACAGGTGTACACAGACACGTACTGAGCGCGTGCAGCAGCAGCCACATTACCACATCCCCAGGTGGCCCACATACTTCAGTCATGCAGTGAATGCCTATTACAGCATATAGCCTATTTACAGAGCTGAGAACATGCGTAGGCCTAAATACACATTTCCTATTCACCCCCCGCACATGATTGCTGAAGGGGGGGGGGGGGGGGGGAGATTGTACCCTGGGCGACCACCCTAGTCAGAAATGACTAGAGCCAGCACTGATCCTGCTTGTAATGTTATTTAAATAATTTTCAGGCAACATCAGTCTGGACCTTTCAGTACTATTTAAAAACTGAAGGTGGAATGAGAAAGCACATAATATTCTGTGAGAAAATGATCCTTTCTGAATAACCAGCCCGTAAAATGAGAAGATGGAGCAAATGATCACGTTTATGTGCACATTCATCATGTTGTCTTGTTTTTGTTACCGTTTTGCTTTTTCATGATTATGATAATATCAGATGATGGTATTACTCTGATATATTCCTCACTTTCAAAGCACAATATTCCTTTCATCCTGTACGGCTGGAACCGACTCTGTGTTCCTGGGCTGTGCGTTATCGAGCACATTTCTGACATGAATTTTAAATGTCCCAGAAGAAATGTTTGCTCCAACTTCAGCAAGACATTCTGCCAAACGGATGAAGGTTTTTCTCGTAGAAGTAAATAATTTTTCCCACCCCACTGTCCTGCAGGGAACAGTAATTCTGTTCCCAGTGCACGGGTTTCGAGGCGCATAATTAAAGTGCTGTGATGCAGCCCCACAGTCTGGACAGGATCCTGACAGAATATGCCAAATATTCCTCTTCGGAAACGGTAAAATAATCATAACCATCACATTGAAGTATCCACATTCCTAATAAGTTTTGTAAATGAATGGCACTTTGCTGAATAGAGGTTCTCTAAGCTGCTATGCTAGCTAAACTGCAAAGCCTTTCTTGAGTAAAAACACAACACTACTTTTGGACATATTTAAATAGATGATGAGACAGTCACTCTGGATCCTTCTGCTTTGAGTGGGGTAAGACAAAAACAGGTGTGATTACCCTAAAACCTGGTTCAAGCAACACTTACTGAAATTCTGGTAAGTTTTTTGTAAAATTCAGCCAAGCCAAGTATTTTCTTTTCCTAACATTAGAAAAAGAGAACTTCTGAATGGATGCGTCAGTGACCCTAAGCAGACGTTCACAGAGTTTTTAATGGATAATTTATTGGCTGGTACGGTTTCTTTGCGAACGTCAGAAGAAAAGGGGGAGGAACGGAAATGTTCGCCAGGCACCCACGGTCTACCAGCTGTCTCCAGTGAGAGATACTCCTCCTCTCCAGTCAGCGCTAGCTCTCTCCCGGGGCGCTTATGTGTTCTTTCATTCAACCATTAACCTTTATTTTACAAGGAAACCTCGTGGAGATTAAAATCTTTTTTTTAATTATTATTTATTTTTTTGCAAGAGAAACCTGGCAAGAGAGCAGCAGGAGTTAACAATGTAAACAAACTCAGTGATGTAAGCGTAGCAGGTACAACTGTTTGCACACCACACAGTGTTGACCTCGGGTGGCAGACATACACAGACGCAAATAAGAAAATGAAACTCCACTACACTGCATAGCTTACTAGATGACTTCATTTACTATGGCTGACGTACATTTTGGACATGACTGAAAATAGTGATGAGGAACCGTAGAGCATTGACCTTCCCACAATTAGGCCCATGACCAAACGTTAACCAATGATAATAGCTTGTTTCACTGAGAATCATACATCTATAGAAAGTACAATAACTACACACAGTGTTTAAAATATCAATGTCTTTTTTATGTTTCACTGATAGAAGAAAAGGGGAACAATTCTGAATTACAGCCATTTAGCAGATGCTCTCATCCAGAGCGACTTGCACAACTTTTTTACAAAGCATTTACATTGCATCCATTTATAGAGATGGATATATACTGAAGCAATGCAGGTTGAGTACCTTGCTCAAGGGTACAACGGTAGCGTCCTACCGGGGAATTGAACCTGTGACCATTAGATTACAAGACCTATGCCCTACTCATTGCTTCAGCCCAATTCCCCTTTCCTCACATTGCCTTCAGCCCATTTCCCCTTTCCTGACATCGCCTTGGTTTCTCTAGACCACAGAAGTCCTGCCACTTACCACTGGCTACCAGCGTACCAATGATACTGTACTAGGCTCTCCTCCTTTTCACTCATGGAGTCCGTCCTTTTCTGTAAGCTTATTATATAGCGGCCGTCAATGTCCCAGAATCCCCCCTGCGCTGTTTGAGTAGGAATTTCCCTCTAGGTCCTGGTCAAACCCAATCTTTTATTGGAGATATTTAAAAAGGGCAAGGCAGCTAATATCTTTTGCCATGATCTTTGTTTATGTTTTACAGACTCTTTCTTTCCATCATTTATTTTATCTTCACTATACTACATTCCTTATAATAATCAGTCAAACTGAGTAATAAGACCAAACCTAAGACTACTGCAACTACTCCTTACTAATACATAGAATAAGACACAGCAGAAGAAGAAGCAGGAAGCAGGCTAATTTTGATAGTCATAAAATGGGTTCGATATAGAAAAGGGTTAATGCTCCGCGTAGTGTGAGTGTTGACAGGCCACAGATTGTTTCATGAGCCTCAGGTGTCCAGCAGCTCCCTGGCGGCTCCGCACAGACGTCGCTCACGGGCGGACTGAGCGCGTGCGGACTGCGGGACCACTTCCTCCCCCGCGACCGCTCGGCGCTGTCCGCTCGCAGGCCGGCTCTGAGCCGCGTTCCCTTCAGAGGCGGGGGTCCAGCTTGCCTGAAACAGCACGCGTGGCAAATTAGGGTTTTCATATAAGCCCTGTGACATTTTGCCATTGCCTTTCTCCGCAGACGGGACAGGTGGCGAAGGCGGTAACCAGGGAGACCGTGCGACCGTACGGGATGAATCAGGACTACAGTAGGACACACTTACAGAAGCAGGTCGGGAGTGAGGAGGGGGGCGAGATTAATTAGAAGGCCAGTTCTGGGCCATCTCCAGGGGCTTCCACGGGAGCGTGGTGATGGCCAGCCTCTGATCTGGTGAGAACATCCAGCGACGCTCCGCACTCTGGAAAGGTCAGGCGATGTCCACGGAGTCACTTTAATTACACAGGCTTTCTTACCCCCCTCCCCTTTTTCTCGGGTCTCCCGTGAGGACCGAATTAAAGGAATTAAAAGTCAGCCACTGAACTGGATATTAGCATTTAATTTTCATCGTCACTGCCACAGAAGTCCTTACTACTTTTTAAAAAAAATATTTCCTCTTCTTGTCCCTCAGGTTTGGCATTCTGCAGTTTGGGCTTCAGAACTGGAGAAAAATTAAGAACCCAACCCTCCCCCCACCCCACCCCCCCAGGGGGGACAAAGGCTCTGTGGATAGATGAAAATTCCAGCCTTTCAGTACTTCTGGTTTGGGAGCAAGAAAAACCCCAAGGTGGGTAAATTCATGTCTCTGCTGTCAATGTTGCTGACTGCACAGGGATAAACAGAATGGGAGAAAAAAATTATTCACTACTAAAATGGACATTTTATCAACGGTTTCTCTTGTCTATGAATGTTAATTTAAGAAATTAAGCTTCTAAAATAAATTTACATTTAAACATTAAAATATTCATGTTCCATGAAAGAGTGACAGCATAGAGGTAATTGTTTATATATCCAAAAACCACACACCTGTTATCACTTTTGACTGATTTTCATGAAAAGCTTAAGTGGCAAAGTCAAGATTAAATTACAGATATTCAAAAATTGTCCTGGCCGAATTGTAGAACAGGAACTCAGATTTTTTGACAGGTGGCATAACCAAGACTAACGCTGCCGTTGCAAAACCATAAGACTCATCTGCTTGTGCTGTTTTCAGTTGCAGATAAAATAACACAATTGCTGCACAACTGTTCACAATCAGCCCAACACTTCTCTTGCTCCACAACCAAAGTTTTAGCCATTTTATTTTATCAATCTAAAATTGAGTTTCCTGGAAATTGCCAGTTGGCACCCCACAAAGACATGACGTTGATTTTTCCTCAGAAGTCACTGATCAATGATGCGTTTTGTAAAAGCAAATCAGCAATTCTCTGGAAACCAGGCAGACTTGCAGGGGCATTTCAGTTTGTTCATCCTACCATAAGGCCACGGTCCCCCATTCTGCATTGTGATTGGCCAGCGGACAAGCCGAAGTGCCACGTTATCCCAGCTGACATTCCTGCAGGGTTTTTCCCATAAAAGTGATCGACCTCAAGAGATCTTCCGGTAAATTAGGTAAATTAAACGTTAAATAAGGAGATATGAATCAGGTCTAGATGCCTTGTGTCTGTGCGTAAGGGTCTGGTCTGGAGAGTGACTGAGGGGGTAAAATCATTGTTAAATTGAGAAGTATGGGGTCCCATGCAGGATGGGCACTCTTGCGTGATCTGCCCCTGGCTGCATTTCAAATGGCACCAGCAGCTAAAACACTTTAGTCATACAGGAGAGCTTCACAATGTACCGTCGGTCTCAGCGCTATGAATTATGGGAGCTGTCAGAAGTGAAGACAGGGCACACCCTTTGCTACACCTGGAAAGCCTCCATATGTCTGATCAATTATAACTACTTGTTAGGAGAGTAATTACTTAGAATGCCCCTGACTAATGCCCAGACTGGATTTTTAAGGCTTGGCAACTGGCATCACACAAAAATTTTAATGGGACATAATTACCCTCACACGTAATTTGGATTTGAGTAAAAGCCCATTTCCAGTAACTCTGATTACACTGATAAACAATAAAACATGTAACAGTGATTTAAATCACAGTACTGTTAATCAACATACATGTGCTTTACTTATAGTCCACAAAAAGTGATCGCTTAGATATTTATTTTGGAGACCAAATATAGCTCTCGGGGTAATCTGAACATCGGGAACATCCTGGGCTGCAGATGTCTGTTCTATCGCATTTTTATAGTTATCCATGTAGTGCAGATGTTGCATGGCGACAATAAACCAACTGAACTGGAACAAGTGTTCAAACTTTACAGTTTTCATTTTTGTTTTTGTTCCCAACGAAAACGTTAAGACATCATATTGAGCTTATGGAAAGGCAAAGGATGAAATGGACTTTGAAACAGATCTCCTACCTCCTGTTTACAATACCAGTGAATTTTAACTGGCTATTGCTTTGGAGAGTCAGGCATGTTATCTGTGAAATATGCATGATGCTAAGGTGATCAAAAAAGCAGCACAAACCAAAAGCCAAGACAAACAATTGTTCAGGGAAGTCTAAATTTACAGCTAAGTGAGGCTCCATATTATGCAGCCTCGATATTATGTCTCACACACTTTTGAGACATAATAAGCAAATCAGGGCATGGGGAAATCAGACATATGATTCTGGATTCCTGAATATACGTACACCACCTCCATACCTTGAAAACAAAAAACGGAAAAAAGGCTGTTTCCATTTTCATATCTAAACACATGAGGACTTTGAACATGATATGCAAACCACACACACATGCACGCATGCACGCACGCACGCACACGCACGCACGCACATGCACGTATGCACAGATAAATAAAAGGCAAGTCTTCCAGACCTAGGTCAAACGCATACTTCAAACACTTTAACCGTTTACATGCCAGTAAGCTTTGAAAACTCTCCTGCAGCTTCCTTTTGAATTTGCCACTAACCATAGAGTACAATCCAGTGAAAGAAGAGTTTGTTCTGAATATTGAAAAAAAAAAAAAAAAGATTTTTCTTGTAACATTTCCCAGTAATGATTGAAATTTATTGGTATCTACACAGTTAAAATTGTTTAATATAATAATTTGACCGAGGTTTGAATTACATGGAACCAGGTACAGGTGTTTCCCTGTGGTTTCCATTCCTATTAATAACATTCTTAGCATTCTTCCACTAAGCACTGGCTCTCCTTCAAAACTTCACATTTCAGTCTAATTCACCGAGCGAAGGACCAACTCCCCGCCTTTTGAAAGGTCTGTGTACACTGTTTTATTAACCGTGACAAGCTTTTTGATCTACTGTACTGTACCCTTCTTTATACTGAAAGATAAATGACTGCTACTACAGGAAGTAATGGTGCTATTTGAATGAAAGGCCGTACTGGGCGGCTGATACTCAAGGCCAGTAGAACTACTGGTTTTCTATGCTCAGTCATGGTTAGTTGTTTGAATAAGGTCACTGATTGGTTGCAGATTCCACTTGGCGCACCTGGTCTAAATCGCTCTTCAGTTA
The DNA here is from genome assembly GCA_039654925.1 of Anguilla pacifica. Classification (NCBI taxonomy): domain Eukaryota; kingdom Metazoa; phylum Chordata; class Actinopteri; order Anguilliformes; family Anguillidae; genus Anguilla; species Anguilla pacifica. The sequence goes on along the minus strand of CM077301.1, from coordinate 1,555,046 downwards.
GAAGGGGAGAATGTCGGGTCACGTGCAGGTCGGGGATGTAACTGAG